>JAJJMA010258322.1:0-24870 GCA_023529015.1 Papaver nudicaule | reverse complement strand
GGGTTAGAAGGCTAGGACATGAAATCTCAGAGAAAAATGGCAGTTGCAGTGAGATGTGGATGATGTTATGGTACCAGGTCGAGTTTCTGGCAATTTTGGAAAGGTTTTGCTGCTGTTGTGATGCTGATGTTAGCGTCATGTTGCTGTTGGTGATATGCAGTGGCTGGAAGTTCAGAAACAAGGTGAACATGGTGAGATGGTGTAGTCAGTTGTGATGATTTTCAAGGGCATCTGAAGCTACACAATTGCAAAGTTTTGGTACAGGAATTTCATGGGTTTGCTGTTGCTTATCAAACCATAGAAAAAAGAAAGGATTTGAGATAGATGGAGGTAGTTCCATCCCATGCCAAACACCTAGAATTGGAATTCCATTCAAGTTTTCCATCCATTTTAACTGTCATGCCAAACACCTTAAACTGACTGGAGGTAGTTGGAATTCAAGGGAATTGGAATTCAAGGGAATTGGAATTACCTAGAATTTCAATTCCACTGGTGCCAAACGCATCCCTAGTTCTTCATACCATTATATGAGTTGCTTTTGTTAGAGCACGCTCGGTCAACCCCATCAACCGTTGGTATGTCAAGCTTGGTTGTCATAATTTAGTGCTCAAAACTCGCACACTTGAACATGCCTACTAATAGTCATACTTCACTAGGTTAAACCTTTAGGTAGAAGATGAATGGGTTATCTGGAAGATTAATCGAAGAACTGAAGACGAATGAAGAACAAATGATAATATCTTCCTTCAGCAAAAAAGTTAGTCCTCTAGACATCATGATTCCAATGGTCCTCTACTGTGAGCTGAACGATTACTCTAATCGAAGCTTGATGACTGTTAGTATATTCGACAGTGTCTCTGAACTCTATTCTCTTGAGTTTCATGACCTGAAAGCATTTCAATTGAGTCTTCTTTTTATACTCCATTAATGTTTTCCTCGAACCATTAGAAGTTCTTAGGAACTTTGTATTATGAATAGTTCCCATAGTGAATGGCTTTATGAAGTTAATCTTCATTTCATGAATGCCTGCCCGTATATCGATAAGGATTTCTCAATCCGACTATATTGTGCATTCAGAGTGCAAGTGATTTCATCATAATGCAACAAAGCTAGTTTCTAGTTTTTCTGGAACTAGAAATCAAACACTATGGGGTTGTTTGGTAACGATTAAAATAAATGATTATGGATGTATAATCGATTATGCCAGCCCATAATCGATTATGTAGTTGTTCGGTAAAATTTATAAAAACTAATTATTTTAAGCATAATTGAAAACATCCTGAAATTTCATAAATAGGTAAGAGTTGTTTTTATAAATTGAAAAACGATTATTTCTTTCCAAAAATAATTATATCTGGCTTTTCTTCCTCCCTCTTCTTCCTCTGTCTTTGTTTTTTCTTTTTATCAATCTCTTCTTCTTCCGTCTTCTTCGTCATGATGATTACTGCTTGATTTTTTGACAAATCTCTTCAAAATTCAAAATAACGAAAACCCAGTTTTGGAGATCCGTTTAGTTGACAGATATTTTCCTACTTTGATGATCAGAGCTTACTTTTGCAGTTTAGTTGGTTTAATTATAAAGATTATCAGTTTGGTTAAAGAACAAGTACGATTGATTTTCGTGAACAACATTTCATATAACCATTTGTGAGATAATCCATTATTTCAGAAAAAATGCGTTTGTTAAAATTTATTGCAAAAATAATTATGTAAAAATCAATTATCTATTTATGATTATATATAAACATAAATAGATAATCATAAATTTTATCAAACAAGGCCTATGTGTAAGGAATTGATTATCATTGCTAGGTATCGAATTCCTGTGCTAGGATTTGATTTTCTTTATTGGGAATCAATACACTATAGCTTGGATTGATTACCACGTGGTGCATTCAATTTCCCTTAAGTTAGGAATCGGTTTTTGCTTCTAGAAATCGATCTCCTAATGGTAGAGATCGAACATCAATAGCCAGAAATCGATTTACCAAGTTGGATATGTGTTGCACTTGTTTGTAATCAATGCACTTTAGTTGGAAATCGATTTCAGTACTAATGTGTAATCAATCTCCTTGGGTTGTATTCGATTTACCTAACAAGAAATCAATCTCCCATAACAAGGAATCGATCCCTCTATACTGAAATCGATCTCTTTGTACACAATTTATTTCTTGCACTTGCAAATGAATTATTGTGAAGACTATTCATCAATCATACTATGTGCTTCAAAGATCAAATTCTTTAAAGTATGATTTTGGTTCAATATGGTCATGAACTTGTGCATTCACGTAAGAGTTCATTATATGACACAACAAGGCATTATATTCGAATTGCGGCAATGTTCTATTGCTTAGCTAAATTCGAATTGGTTCATTCCTTCCGCCTAGATGATTCCATTCTTATCTTTTGGAATATAGGAACAAGTTAACGAAAACATTTACAGCTTGTGTTGTCACTGTGTTAACTTTGGAAGAAGTACTTGATAAATGACATTCTTATGTCATTAGGCAAATCCGGTTTTGTCCCAGAAACCGAATTCCTTCTAGAATCGGTTCTACGGAAGGTTCTAGAGTAAGAATCAAGTGAATTAAATGCCGCAATAAATGAAACTATGTTCTCATTTATTGTTTTAAGCATTTGAAGTCAAAGGAAAGTCCGCATTAAATGTCATTAATGCAGAATTGAATGCTCATTCAATTCTCATTAATGTTTCGGAATATTCCTTTGGCAAAATATGCCTTGCTCGAAACACTATATAAAGGAGATGCATTTCCTTTTCAATCTTTGTCCTTCTAACATTTTTCTTGTTAGAATATCAACTAGAGTTCTTCGAGTTTATCTCTTTGTTAACAAGTTGAGTTTGGAAAAGGCTTCCAACTGGACCAGAAGCCTAGGAGCTATCATATTGATAGTAATCCGACCATTTCCATATCTACATAGAACACCTTGTTTATTCTATGTCAATGCTCTTATGATATCATTGACACTCAAGGTTGTGTTGTAGAATTTCTGGACTAGATTTCTATCAACCTGGATTTGTAAGCTAAACGCTAATTTCGTGTGCCAAACCGATAGACTCTAAAAGTGGAATCAATTTGTTTATTTGGATTTATTATTATTGCTTAGTTTCTTGATTATACCTCAAGAACACATTTGCATCCATTAAGACTTGACTGTATCTGGGACAAAAACAAGGAGTCTATTTGATTAATATCATAGACAATATAAACGGAAGAACCTTGATTGGTATTAAAAGATCCACACATTGAATATTGTGTTATTTGGTTGAATACCATTTTATCGGATCTACGGGTTTGTTCCTAGCAATATTGATTTATTGTCTCAGAAGGAAATATAGTCGTCCGATTGGAGGTCGGGTATCGATAATCTTCACGAAGAACTGTAGAGCAACTCTTAGATTGGTGTCTAAATGATTACATGTACGGGATCAATTTGTGATTGGAGACGCAGGAATACTGAGGGGAAGCATTTGATTGGGATCAGTGTTTTAGCCATAGTGACCGAAGTATGATAGTAGGCGTGTATGGTGTATTAATTCTTAAGAGTATTCATTTTGGTCTGGACGAGGTCCCGGGGTTTTTCTGTTGGATTGTAGTTTCCTCGTTAACAAAATCTTGTGTGTGATTTACATTTCTGCTTTATATTTGTTTCTCATTTATATTGTGTAAATCATTGTATGTTAACATTTGCCTTTATGTAACTTGTATTAATTCCCGCTTCTTTGAATTAATCAGTGCAAAAACAGACTTAAGTAATTCAACCTTAATTCCGCAAAGGTTGTGCAAAGTTGTCTTATAGGTTGTTGGACAAAAAGGATTTGGTGGTATACTCGGTACCCTCGCCTTTTCCAAGTTAACACCCAATCTGCTAAATTTGGTGGTTGCAAGTCTAGAGGAAAAAAGGTTATAAGCAAAAGTAAACAATGCACCCCTAACAAAAGAGCGAGTAATTAACATATAAGATATATTTCCACCGCATCCCCACACATTACACACATTTAGAACACATATTAAGAATATGAGTTATCTTAATTATCACCTATATTGGCAACATGATGTCATGAACTGTATGTATAAACGATTTAACCTTCGGAGTTCTGTCTAAAATCCAAACCACCACCAATATAGTATTGTTGGATATATTGGTACCCTTGAGAGTGGTGTACATTGGTTTAATTGTGAACTCCCATGTTGGGGTATGATTTCATTCACTCTAGATAGGTTGTACATAGTTGCAATTGATAGCAAGGACAAATCTGACAAGTTTACTTTGATTATTTAGTACCGAATGGTCTCTCAAATATGGTTATTCCCTTGTCCTGCTTCCCAACTTGAATGAATTTGAATGATTGCTAGATCTTTTGTTATACACTTCCAGATCCATGAACATGAATGTTTAAAAATTTAACATAATAAGGTGCTAACTTTTAGAAAATATTTAGCTTTTAGACTTGACTTTACAAGGATTGTGAAAGTTGGTTGTCTCCTAAAAGAAAGTACTATGGTAGCCAGATTGTAGATACATATCTACAATGTAGAGAAGAACAATTACTATCGTGCTCAATTTTTTCACATTCTTGTAGATAACTAGAATGCTAAAGTTGTAGATAATTAAAATCCTAAAGCCTGGCTTTGGCGGTCGAAAATAAAAGTTTCTGCCAAACAATTTTCATGCCTACTTCCAGATATATCTATTTATTTATCGAATATCCCTAAATTAAAAAAAAAAACCAAGCTTTGTCTCCAAATAACTTAATCCCATAATGGTTGCATTTTATCCCTGCTAAAACTGGGGCAGAAGCCCCACATCTATCCAAGCCTCCACTCACCATAGTACTTGTTTAAGAGCGTCCTCAATGTTGGGCGTGTCAAAATGCCAAATCCTATCCCATATTTGACATTTGTAAATGAGATTTCGGAAAAGAAGTGTAGTGGGCGGATGCTATAATATAGCAGAGCTCAGGTGTTTTATGCGCCCGAAGCGTAACAAAACTCATCATTATTGGGTATCACATAATAGCGCAAATGAAATTGCGTTCTCGAAAGGCGTAGTCTCACATTACGTTTCACTCCAGGCGTAAAACCACGGTACGTATAATGAGAGACGCAACCTTATCATGCGGCTAATGATGAGACGCCTGTGAATGATGTGTTGCAAGGAACGCACTATAATGGTGCGCGTTGATGAAACAACTCTCTATAGTGTGGCCCTTATGGGACGCACTCTTACCTTAAGTCCAAAAACTGTCCGGTATCTACAAAGATTTATCAAACTAATTGAAGTTACAAATAAAACAAAAACTATAAAAGAAAAATTAAGCAGGGCAGAAACCAAGAAAAAAAAGAAGAGGGACACACCTGAATAGTGCATCCTTTCTATGGGGCGCATAAATTTTATCTCGTCTGACGTGAGACTCTTGAGTATATTACGTTCCCAAACACAGCTGAATCATGCGCTGGCATCAGGCAAGGAGCCAGTATACGCCTGATTTAGGCGTATCCACACCATGCGCTTTATGCAGGGCACAGTCTAATCTATCGTCCAATTACTCGCCTTTTCACAACACGCCTGAGTCTCACGCAATCTCACACTAGGCTCAGACGTCAGACGCGGTGTTGTTTTGCGTTTCCTATCAGACGTATTACTCACCTACGCTCATTATGGTGCACAGTATTTAGTTACGCTCTAGCAAATCCTAACCGAGAGGTCAAATTTGAGACGAAATCCTAGAAATGCTATCCTATATTTGGATATTTGAACAATGACTGTGGTGGTTTTTGGTCGTTTGGATCTCGTATATGGCTATAGAACCATTATAGCACCACCATTGTGGATGCTCTAAGTTCTGGTAAGCTGTTAGTGCGGTCCGTGCCGAGGTCTTTAAAACCAAGTCCTTCACCGGTTTATGGTTTGCAAAGTGCATCCAAGCGAAGTTGGTTATGTTTAATGAAGAAATGAATGCGTCACCCTCGCTGCTTTAAACTTGTAACGCCCCCCCACCCCCCACCCCACACACACACACACACCACCACCACCACCAAGTCCTTGACGAGTAACAACTGCGTCCCCAAAGACATTCCCCCTTTTTCTCACACCAATCGAATTGCAGACGTACTCAGAAGCTCATTCGGTACACACAGACAACCATTTTTTTTCTGTGTCAGAGTTTGTCTATGTTTCATTCCAACATGCATTCTAGGTGTTTGTTTTTATGCCCCAAAGACGTGAAGACTTTTGATTTAGTGATTCGTTTCAGTATTTGGAGTGCAATGTTCTGCTATTTACATATCGCGGTGGATTATTTGTAGCAGGCTGGTATAAAAAGTTGAATCTTGTACACTTGGAGTTGAATCTAACTCGGAAGGTTTTCTTCCCCAAGCAACTTGGGTGTTCACCGCTCATCTATCTGCTGTTATTGGTTTTTACCTTATATGTTTATGGCCATTACTTTGTTAGGTCAGAAATGGGCAAGAAAAGATAAGTTGCTTCTGTTGGATTATATTATCAAAAGATTGATTACAAATAACACGAATGGCCCCACTATGCAGATTCAGGTCAGTGCATGCTTCTACAGTCAGTTCATTTTCTCAGTTCTGTTGCAGCATCTTGAATATAGATTAACACCTTTGAACATAAGTTAACTGTGAAATGTATGCCCAAAAGTCTACTTACTTGAAACGTAACTACAATCAAATCATGATAATTCTAAACAGTTCATTGGATTTCTAATACTGATTTGTGATTCCATGGTTGCAGATTTTCTGTACAAAAGCTGATAATGAATTGGAGAAACAATCTCGAACCTGTGACACTGTATATGACGAGAATGAATGGGAGAAACTACTCAAACCTTTTGATATCGAAGAACTCAGAAATACACTTCACGGGATAACTCCACATCAGCTATGTAAAATACTTGAACTCCCCCTCAGCGTGCCCATATCTCTGGAGATATTTGAATGGGCAGGTAGGCAGATTGGCTATTCTCATTCTTTTGATGCATATTATCTGTTGATTGATAAGCTTGGTGCTGCAAGTGATTTCAGTGCTATAGATAAATTATTATGGAAGATGAAGGGGGAAAAGATAGCTTTTAGAGAAGATTTATTTATTTTGATTATGAAGTGGTATGGGAAAGCCAGTTTACCAGGGAAAGCAAGACAGGTTCTCGAGGAAATGAATGATCTTTTTGGCTGTAAACCCACTTTCAAATCTTATAATGTAGCATTGGATATACTGGTAACTGGAAATTGCCCTAAAACTGCCCATACAGTGTTTCTTAAAATGTTGAAGGGACGAGTTTCGCCGACTGTTTTCACTTTTTCCGTGGTCATGAAAGCCCTTTGCTCGGTGAATGAGGTGGATTCCGCGTGTTCACTTCATAGGAAAATGATCTCACATGGCTGTGTGCCCGACTCAATAATTTATCAGACTCTTATTCATGCCCTCTCCAAAGATAATAGGGTAGATGATGCCTATAATTTATTGCAAGAGATGATTGTAATGTACTGCACTCCTGATGTCGAAACCTTCAATGATGTTGTGCAAGGTCTCTGCAGGTTGGGCCGGACAGAGAAAGCAACAGATTTAGTTAACAAGATGCTTCGCCGGAGTTTAGTTCCAGATTCGATTACCTTTGGGGTTTTGATGCATGGATTATGCAGAGAAGGGAAGGTTGACGACGCAAGAAATATCTTGGGGGAATTACCTGAACCTAAACGTAATGTTGTCTTGTATAATACCTTACTTAATGGGTATGTGAGTGTCGGACGATTCGATGAAGCTAAAGCTGTTATTTATGATGACATGTTGCCTGCTGGTCACACCCCGAATCTGTTCACATATAATATCCTAATCCGAGGCCTATGCAGGTCTGGATCTTTGGGTTCAGCACATGAGCTGCTGCATGAAATGGCACTCAGAGGTTGCCAGCCGAATATATTCACGTATACGATATTGATCGATGGGTTTTGTAAGGAAGGTCGACTGACAGAAGTTGGTAACCTTCTGGAGGAAATAGCAGCTAAGGGAATTCGTCTGAACACTGTGATTCACAACTGCCTTATATCTGCACTTACTAAAAATGGAAAAGTCCAGAAAGCTATGGATGTATACGAGAAAATGTCAAGGGAAGGATGTAAGGCTGATATATTTACATTCAATTCTCTTATATATGGGTTCTGCAAGGCTGACTGCATGGAGGAGGCATTAGGCTTTTATCATGACATGTTATTAAAAGGTGTAGTAGCCAACACTGTGACTTACAATACATTGATCCATGCCTTACTTAGGACGGGAAAGCTGCTGCTAGCTGAAGATATTTTGCATGATATGGTTACAAGAGGTTGTTCCCCCGATGTAATAACGTATAATGCCTTAATTAAAAAATACGTTACAGAAGAATCTGTGGACAAGGCTTGGGGAATGTACAATGGAATGATTGAAAAGGGTGTTGCTCCTAATAATGCTTCCTTCAATATGTTGATTAATGGCCTTTGTAGAACAGGTAGAGTAGAAGAGGCACGTAAGTTTTTGACAGATAACATCGAGCAAGGTTTTAAACCAGACATAGTTTCTTACAATAGCATAATAAATGGTTTCTGCAAGTCGGGGCGTATTCACGAGGCAATGAAATTACTGGACAAGTTGAATCACACTGGGATGAGGCCTGACACTATCACATATAACACTATTATCAGTTGGCTTTGCAAAGCAAGAATGTTTGATGATGCATACTTACTTCTATGCAGAGGGGTGGATAACGGGATTACACCTAATGCAAGGACATGGCATATACTTATCTGCAACTTCATCAAAGAGATTGATGAAGAACACCAATAAACCCCAGTAGGATTAACAGTTTGGATCAATTTTTGTTGGGTTGTAAGTTGGATCCATACAGCCTCGCTTTCAGAGGGTTGAAAGGGTTATGCAACTTTGGAAATTGAGTCATACTTGCGACACATCCTTTGAATAGAACTTGTCATCATTTATTACTGATATAAGGTTTGTTTTCACTATATCTTATGAATTCATGAGGAATTTCATGTTGCTTTCTGCTAATATAGGTCTTTGTTACTTTCACAGGTCCATTGCAATATACATATACCACTGTGTGTGGAGATGGCTGAAGTCTGTTCAATTATTTCGGTAACCAGCTTCTTACAATTTTGGTGTTTTGGTGTTTTCTCCGCTCATGTATAGTCATATATATTGCCATTGATCTCTTTTCCTTTTTCTCACCCTGCGAACTTGCATCTAAATCTTTTTGACAATCTGAATAGAACTCTTGATTAGTCTTCAGTAATACAACTTACTGAATGACTTCATATAGGCTACTACTAAGAATTAACTTAATTTCTGCAGGTTTACTTTCTGTAGGTACACTGTAAATCCTACAGCTACACATGCTAGAATCCACCAATTATCCAACATTTTCACTTTTTTTTTAAGCATAACTTTTTCACATACATGTGTTAGGGACATATGATCCCTATCGTTTATGCCATTGCCAGAATTGTTCTTCAACTTTAGATACACTTGTTGAGTCACAAGCTCTTGTACCGTCATCTTGTGTTGTCCGCAAGTCCAAGTAGTAAAGGTTGCCAAGACAAAATGTGAAGGTCCTGAAAAACAAAATGTGAGTCAAAGAAGGTTACACAACATTTTAAGGCTTTGGTTATTTTACTGACAAAGAGAAGGCTGCAAGACGAACTGGGGACATGTAACACCATAGATAAAGGCATGAATTCAGTTATGGGAATAGCCCTTCACCAGAGACAATAGTTGGAGATCCATCTGCTGTCAAAATACAAGGTTTGCTGGGACTTGAGCTATAGGTGGAGAAAAGATTGGACTTGGAGGACATGTGATTAGTTGCTCCACATCGATAATCCAAGAACCCTTAGACTTATCACACGTAGAGTTTAGAGCCCTACCAAAGTTATACTCCCTTCGTCCAACTTTAGTTGAGATATTAGGCATTTGCACAAGTATTAAGAAATGGTTAAAGAAAAAAAAAAAAAAAACACAAATAATATTCACATTAATTCACACAGATTTTAGAATCCTAGTTTTTAATTTTCAATCTCGTACAACTCATTGCTTTCATAGTTTTTAGTTCAATTACAACCCATTGTCTAGGAAGTACAGAGAAAATATGAATCTAAGTAGAGAGAAACTTAAAGTAGAGTGAAAAAGAAAAGTGTGGGAGTAAGGTAGTGGAAAAATATGAATTGTATTTTAGGAAGTTCAACCTCTACACCTTTCTCTAAGAAGGATACTGATTTTAGATAGGTGATTGAGCCAATGAACTAGACCCAGCAGAATTTTCCTTCAATGATAGCATTCGAGTATAATCTTTTATCATTTTCTCCAGCTGGACTTGGGATGGCTGAGGAGAAACACTAGGTGTGGAATCTGTGGATGTAGATTGAAGATCCATCTCATCAGTTGTGTTGTATGCTCTTGGTCCACCACTGCAGCCTCCTCTTCTTCCTCCAAAGCTGCCACTAGAGTTACCACCTCTTTTGTTACCATTCTGTCATTTTGGACGTCCATTGAATTTGTAATAAGTCTTCCTCGTATGTTTACGCTTGAGACAATAATCGCAATATAGAGAGTCCTTCTCATCAGATTTTTGGTTGCTTTCTCGCTGACTGTTGGGGTATGAGCGGATGGAGTAACAACATTCAAAGCTAACCTTTTTTGAGGTACTGGAGGTATCATAACAGCTCGGCAAAGTTCTTATGATCTAACAATCCAATAAACTCTTTGAAGTGTCGACAATGGATCTTTCCCCAATATTTGAATCCTAAAAGGATCAAATTTTGAGTCGAGCCCCAGCAAGGAACTCAATAATTCGACCTTTTTCAATTCTCTTCTGTAATTCAATTCTCTTTTTGAACTTAGTAGTATCAGCTACACAAACCATGTCTAACGGTTGTAGGAAATCAAGTTCTTGCTATAGAGCTTGAAGAGCATTGTAGTAGACTGATAGACGCCTATTATTCTGACGAGCCTATATAATTCAACGATTCAAATCATATATCTATGTGGTGGCATCATCAGTCACAACGTAGATTTGAGAGATCACATCCCACACTTCTTTTGCGGTGGCTAGATGCATATAACAACTCTTGAGATCCTGAGCCATTGAGTCTAGCAACATGCTCCTTATCAAGGCATTTTCTTGTACCCAAGTCTCATATTAGAATCTTTGGCTACTGAACATACTTCACTTCCAGGGAAGTACCCAAGTTTTGTTTTACTAGTAATGTAAAGTTTCACACAGTGAGACCAAATAAGGTAGTTTGTGTCATCTAGCTTAGATGATATCACTTTGATATTTATATTGTCATTATGAGAAAAGTCTATAGATGCAGAAGAACTACTAATCTCAAAAGTTCCAAACATAGATCTACTTTTAACTCAACAAAAGATGTCATACTTCAAAGAAGAAACCAACTTACAAATAGCTCTGAGATTCTTCAAGAACAACTCCAGGATCTAACTTTACCATTCTGAATCACAGATCTAAGCTATAGTAGATCTAAGTTGGGTTTCTCTTCTCCCTCTCTTTAGCTCTGATACAATGTGGAAACAGAGAGAGTGATTGAAAGAGTGGTTTTGCACCCATGGGAGAGTTTCCTTTTTTTTTTTTATAGATTTAGGTATAGATACAACATACAATAGTACCCACATTCGGGTTAGGTAAAAATATCGAGATACACTATTCTTAATACTAACATTAACTGTAAAGTGACTTAACCATGAACTCATTCCAACAAACCTTTGCAGGGTGTCTTCAAGCCCTCCTAACAACTGTTGTAAATCTTTCTTTTTCGGTTTTGGTGCACTCGCAAGAGTTTGCATATACCAGTTCCCTAGGTTCCAACTGGTCGAACCGTGAGTAGACTAAACTTATGACTTGTATTTACCAAGTGCTTGGTTTGTTGTGCAACCATTAATTGAAGTTTGTTCTTTTTCTAGAAGCTAAAATGTGAAACCTTTATCCACCTTTCACCAGCCTCCGAGTATTTTCTCGTCGAGAGAAAGTCTCATCCTTGTCCCATAGGTAAGGACTTCCAAAAATAACATGGTAGTCATCTAATGGGTCGACATCACACATTACCTGATCTACGTATTTCTCGTTAATGGCGTATTCGAAGGTGCAGCGTAAACCAGTTCACCAGGTTCCAACTAGTCGAACCGGCTAAACTTATGACTTGTATTTACCAAGTGCTTGGTTTGTTAGAAGTTTGTTGTTTTTTTAGAAGCTAAAATGCGAACCGATGTCTTTTCAATTTGTGCATGCACCCAAAATAACTCTTCTTTGGTAGATTCCTTCTCTTGTCACCATCACAAATTTGCTGTCAGGTTGAGGCGATCCATCGATTACCTCATCTTCCTCTTTTCTTCTTTGTTGTAAATGGTTGTGGTAGTTTGCTTGTGGTCAATTTCCAACATCCTTCCTTTGTCGATCAGTTTTGCAATTTTCACAGTATTGGTTGGTTTTGTTTGAACAGTTCTCACAATCTCTCCTTCTTCCATTCTCGATTGCTTTGTTCTAAAGGGTTGATTCTTCATCTCAATATATAGCTTTCTTGCAAGAAATCGTCAATAATGCCAACTCTGTTTGTATAGCAAAAGTTAGTCCTCCTTTATATTTCTCAATAGATTCCGAATCTCTCATGTTCACATTCAATGCTGCAGCTTGCTTGCGAAATTCGGTAGTGTATTCTTAAACGCTCTGCCCCTTAACTTGTCACAAGAACTGCCATCACTTGCGTAAACGTTCTTTATAGCCAATCGGGTAAAACTAATTCTGGAATTACTTCCATGTGGTAACTGGTGCTTTTTTGCTAAGAGCCAAACTTGACGTATATGCTTCCCACCAAATTAGCGCATGTGCATCAAGTCTTAGTCTAGCGAAACTTACCCGTTGCTCTCCAGTAGATCCCTTGGTGCTAGAATAAACCTCCAACAACTTGAGCCAACCATCCAACTTCTCTGGGTTATATGCAGGGATCTCGATTCTTGCCTCCACCTTGAGTAGGGAATTTTGTACGATCCTCGACTGTTTTTCTGGATTCAGAGTTGACTCAGGATTGGCTGATGGTTTGGACTTTGTAGTTTGCAACTATTCTAGCATTTCCATTGCAGTATGCACTTTTCCCTGCATTGTTATTATATTTCCATTGCAGTATGCACTTTTGCTCTGGCTTTTATTTGTTCTGACGTTTTTCTACTGTTGTTAACTCAATTCAAAGATTTGAGTTGGTCGACTTGGACTATACGTTATTTGGTTGCTTCTCGTCCCATTTATTAACTGCATTCACATGAAATTTCATTGTTTCCAGTGGTCGAACAGGAGTGATGATGCACCCAGATGTACTAACTGTTATATATAAACTAGAGGTATGACCATATGGGCAAAGGAACAAACAAAGATCTGCTCTTAATATCACATCAGACATGATGCTGCTCTGCATGTTTTTGTATAATGATAGAAATATCTCAAACCCCTCATTGTCAATTTACAGATGATGACGCCAACAAAGGTTTTCTGGTACATATCGATGAAGCTGGTGGAGAAGTATCAGCTTTGAATGCAGGCAAGTTACCTTACCTTTAAGTAAAGTCATTGTTTTGTATGGTAGAAAGCTCCTTGAGTTTTTTGAAAAGAGAGGGCTTTAAATGTTGAGGGTTACTTGTTGATATATATATATATATATATGTATATATATGTCTATATATATTTATATATATATATATATATATATATATATATATATCTGTGTGTGCAAATAACTTGATGATATCTAATTGCTCCATCAGTGTCTAGTACCTGGGTCTAGTGACATCCTTATCATGTAAATTGGTTTAGAACATGGGCGTTATTGTTTTTATGCATACATCAAGGTCAAATGACAAAACTTATTATTTTGGAAACGTTGCGAGTGACATAACAAAAAATACACTCTCTCTTCTGTCAGTATGTTTTTTTTTTTTTGGATCGGTTCTCTTCTGTCAGTATGTTAATCACTAAATATGCAAATAATCTGTTACTTACTTTTTTTCTTCTGATGTTGATGTTCTTAGCTAGCAGTTAACATCAAAGTAATGTCCTTGTAGATATGTCTATCATCCGTTGTTGAAATTGGGGCCTTTTGAAAATTGACAATTTTGTCAATTTGTGTTGCACTTAGAGGTGTAAAACGTGCCGGCACGGCACGGCACATGGCACACGAAGGCGTGCTTTTACGTGTCATGTGCCGTGCTGTGCTGTGCCAACAATTTTAACGTGCTGTGCCGTGCTGTGCCGTGCTGTGCTTTTTTAGTCAAAAGCAAAGCACGGCATGGCACACGGGCATGGCACACGAATAAGCGTGCTGTGCCGTGCCGTGCTGTGCTAGCACACTAAATTTACGTCATCCTAAAAAAATGTTTTTTAAATATTTAAATAACTTATAATCTTATAAATTATCAAGTTAATTATAATAAATTTTGAAAAAATTAATTAAAATTTTGTATTTAATATTATATATTGCATAATATACAACTTTATTAACAAATAAAAAACATAAGTTGAATTTTATGTGATAACAATTGTATCGTTATTTGTTTTCTATCAAATGAACGTCAAATAGACACATTTACAACATCAATTACATTTCTAAATATTTTTTTTATCACTTAATAAAATTAGATATTATGCATTGTCATAAATTTAATCAAAATAACAAAAACATAATGGTAATAACTAGGTAGATTTCATTTTTGTGTGAAATACACATGTAATGTAGTGCACTGTGCCGTGCTTTACACGTGCTGTGCCGTGCTTAGCCGTGCCACTTGTTGTGCTGTGCTGTGTCGCGTACTGTGCTGTGCTTTATCGCGTGTTGTGCTGTGCCGCGTGCTTGTTCGTGCCGCGTGCTGTGCTGTGCCGTGCTGCCGATTAGTCAAGCACGACACAGCACACTAAGCTAGCGTGCTGTGCCTGTGCTGTGTTTTGTCGCGTGCCGTGCTGTGCCCAAATTTTAGCGTGCTGTGCTGTGCCATTAACGTGCTGGCATGGCACACTTTACACCTCTAGTTGCACTTATGTAAGCTGAAACAACTAAACTATCCGTTATTGAAGACTGAAAATTAGAGATAGCTTGTTTTATTATGATAAATTCCGTAGATTTGAATAATCTTCTTTGAAGTGTTTTAGGGTCATTGCTTCGGTAGTGTAATTTAAACTTTTCTCCCACGCACTCTCTCTCTGAATTTGACTAGCGAGAATCACAATCATCCGTTGCCAGCTATTCAAACTGTAATTAGAGGATAGAAGCCAAATTCTTGGTTATTTTCCATTATCTTTGGTGCATCCTGGGTCCCGTTGTTTATGAATTTGAGGAAAATGAGGTCAGTCTCCTGTTTTTTTTTTTTTTTTTTTTTTTTTGGGTGGATGCGTGTGCTGATTTATATTTTGCTTCTTACGCATCAACTACACCAATCTTTGCCAGGATGTAAATAGTTCAACAGCTAGCCACCTTTCACCTTGCTTGCTAGTATAAAGTTTTTTTTTCTTTTTTTTTCCCCTAATGGATGTCACCTTGCTACCCGTGCCAATGACATGAGATTAAGGCAAGGGGATCAGATATTAAGTTCGCTTGTATTCCGGGGGCTGTTGAGTTAGACATTTTGTCTATAACTCGGACCAAAATAAAAGTGGACAATCTCAAGAGAAGCTAATTGCGTTTTAGTTTCACTTTTTAAGGATCGCTGATGACACATTTTTGTTATTATTATGGGAAGGTGAGCAATACCGTATTGATCTGTTCCCAGCAGTCTCGCTAAATCCAGACTTGTGAGGCATGGAGAGAAAACATTATGGGGAGTGATCATTGATGGGTCCCTTGTCCCAACTCATTTCTCTCTAGACTCGATCATCAACATTATCAACTTGAGAGTCTCCACCAAAGAAGATCAAAGTAGCTGTACACTCTACCTATACCAATCCAAAGTCTCATCTCCATCCCTAAAGGCAATCCAATCAACCGAGCAGACATTATTTGTTGGTGGGTCAGATAACTAACTACTTGCAGGTGAGTAGTAATGCACAGGATAAATCATCTTTTGAAAACAAAAGGAATAAGAAAGAAATAATGAATGAATTCAATAAAAAGTAAAAAGAGAAACAAAAGACAACAGAAGAAATAAATATCAATTGAGCCTTGCAACTTGGGTCCTTTTTTATTCTCATCAATCATTTAGACTCCTAGGCTTGCTAGCAATAGCTAAGATGGAGTCCTGGATAAGTCTGGCGGCACCAACAGATTTAGAAGCATGTTTGGTTAGTTATAAAAGAAACGCTTTATTGAGAGTGCAATTCCATTTCGTGCATTAGGCTTAGTCTAATTGGAGTTCAACTTCCACGAATTCAACCTCCAGATCCAGATTTTCGTAGCAGTGGAAGTAGAAGTGCTAGATAGACGCTCAATGATGTAGCGGCGAAAAAGTGAATTCGCGCTCAATCATATAGCGCTTAAACGAATATTCTCGTAAGAATATCCAGATCAGCGCTATATGATTGAGCGCTGGCCTTCCACGCTATATAATTCAGCGCCGGTCTGTTTGACCTTTTTTTATTTACACTCTGTTTACACCAAGATCAATAGTTGTTCATCCTACTCATTATTTCCTCACACTCCCGTTACACCACCAATCCACAGTCAATGTTTATACAAAAATGAGTTTTTCTCATACCAAATCATCATAAATAAAGATAAGATGCACCACATATTAAAAAAAAGAGATTTATTAACTAATAATTAAAGGATTACATTGAAACTAAAATCCGCGCATTCGAGTAATGTGTCGTCACACTTTTTAGGAGGAAAATTACAAATGAGTATTCCTTAAAGGAATTACATTGACATCTAATTACTTGAATAACTAATAAGAAAATCCTTCATAAATCAACATACTTCGAAGGTTTTGAGAAAATCCTTTAGCTCATGGTAATGTGCTTCGTACTCGAATTCCTTTCCTTTACCTTGTTTCCATACCTTCAAAGTCCTAGCATAAACTTCATCCTCCGTAACATTTTTCCCAAGTCTAGCTCGGGCCAATCTCCCCCAGTGCATAAAATCATGAGCGTTTTGGCGTATGATCCACCATCGGTCTGACAAGCCTCTTACATCTCGCACATATTGGTTTTCAAACTTGAAGTCTTCTTCGATATAAATCCACAGGGAGTTCCACTTGACCGTACCACGACTTTTTTGTAATTCATAATAGTAGATCACGTCTTTACAAAGACGTAGATCTTCTTCCACGTAAATGGAGCGAAACTAGGTTTCTTTCGTGTTGATGGAGGAGATAATGGTTTTTGAGATGGAGAACACGTATAGTAGTACTCATGAACTAACTTATCAGTGATGTTTCGATAACGTCTACGAGGAGGAGATGCTGGAGGAGGTGTTGAGATGGATTCATTTGGTTTCCGTAGTAAAGATATTATCTCTTGTGGTGATCGAGTTCGCCTTTTGGTATTTGAAGATGAACTTGATATCGTACAAGTGATTTTTCTTTTGATTGATTGGGATGAAGAAAGAATGTTTGAGAAGAAGAGTTATCTAGAAAGATGAATGTTTAAGAAGAAGGGTTCTCTCTTTATATAGATGAATCCCCAACGGCTAGTTAACGGCTAGTTTTTTTGAATTTTGAATTTTGGGGATTCGAAAAAAACTAGCCGTTATGAGGTGTAGAGGGAGTGTAAAAATGAGTCCCAACGGCTAGTTTTTTTTTATTTTTGATTTTTTTTGAATTTCAAAAAAAAAAAAAAAAATAGGTTGCACCATATCTTAAAAAAAAAGAAAATTTTCATTAACTAATTTCATTAATTTAAACATCCGCTCATTCGAGTTGTGTTTGTTACACTTTTTAGGAGGAAAATTACGAATGAGTATTCCTTAAAGGAATTACATTGAAATTAAAATTCTACTTATAAATTAACTTAAAAAAAAAACTAAATGAAACTTGGTAAATCAACCTAGGGTTCAGGAGCAAGGCCATAACGAACCAAAATATCGTTCCTCATTTTTTTGTAAAGTTCAACCTGCCCAGGTGGAAGTGAATCCAAAGATATGCCCATGATCCTCATGTCAGCTTCTCTTTGATGGAGTTCAGCCATTTGTTGATTGGTAGCCTCTCTCTTCTTTTTGGTTTCCAAGTTCTACCTAAGGTACTCTTGTTCTACTTCATCTTTTGCAGCCCAGCGTTCACGAGAAATCTCCATAACTTCTATCATCTTGTCTAATTTTTCATCTGTTTTCTGTGTTGCTTTTTCCTCACGGAGCTTTCGTTTAGCAGCGTCTCTCCCTGGAGGCCTAACATCATCTTTGTTTGAAAAGAAAACTCTTCGACGTAATATGTCTGAGCAAACATCAGAACCAGGGGTAGAAGGTATATCTTCATTCATGCTTTCATCCTCATCATCCTCCAAATTTACTTGTTGTGAACTCCCAGCCTGGCTGTTTGTAGCTTGGGTGTTTTGAGAAGAGGGTCCATTATTAATTTGGTTATTAATCTCCGGGTTGTAATTTTGTGGCATATACTGCTTCAACATTTTGAATACCGATTCATGCTTCCACTTCCCGTAGTTTGCTTCAAAGTTTTGTCGACCTTCGCGGTACTGTAGAATAAAAATAAATATTATTAGTTCTTTGGCAATTGGTCATATTCACAAGTATTTTAAGTATATTATTTCATATACTTACATTATCGTCGATTGTGTATCCGCTTTTTGGATGACGGAATAACGGCCTGAAACAATTTACATACCATTTACATTCTTTTTTTATAGTGGTGAGTCTGTTTTGCAAGGACTTTTGTCTTCGGTTAGGACCATCCCATCGTTTCTTGTACTCGGATTTTATTGTTCTCCGTAACTCTCCTTTGCTTTGATTTCCTTTAATCGGATCCCTGCTTGCGATAATCATTCCCCAAACTAGTGCTTCATCCTCTGCTGTTGTGAATTTAGCGCTTGAGTATTCTAACGTCTCATCATCTTCCATGATCAAAAGAGTATTGAAAGAAGAGAAGGAAAATCAATGAAGAAGACAAATCAATTGATTTTGGTGTGATTGAGCAAGGAGAAGTTGTTCTCTATTTATAGGATTTCAGGCCAAAATTCGAACGTTGGGATTCAAACGGATAGTAATTATGAACCATCAGATCTCATCAGCACGTTACTTTTTGACGGTTCAGATTTTCTGCGGTGAATGGTAAAGCGCTCTGGCGCTTAATGATTGAGCGCATATCATCTGAGCAGTTGGAAATAACAGCTCTTTTAGATCTGATAGCTGATATGACTTGCGCTTAATGAATGAGCGCCACAACGCTCTTTGGTACAGCGCCAGTCTACTGGCTAGTAAATTCCGGTGACCTCTCTTGTTGTATTTAAACTCAACACATACCTCTCAACATCCCCACCCCAAACTTGTGAAGTTTCATTCTTTTCTTCTACATTCAACTCAAGCATGGCTCGTTTATCAATTGCCGAAGACAATGCCTTGGTGAGAAGTTTCTGTCACTTGGTTAGGGACCCAATTAGGGGTCGAGACATGAGAGGTGAGACTTTGGACATGTATCACTCACGAGTTCACGACTCTCAATGGTAATGCCAATGCTAATGCTTACCATTTCGTCCATATGGATAACTTCGTCCAACTTCGGTGAATTACATGGGATTACAATTTCGTTGGTTAGCTGCCTCCGAAATCTCTCACCCAAGTAACAACTTGCTCTCTTAGTTTCATAAAGATCCTGAAACACAACTCTCTTCAAGGAAAGCGTGTACGCATGTTCCCAATACTGATCTGTAGCAGACACACTGCCACTCCATGGCTGCCAAATAATCGTGGTTATGGCTCTCTGGTCTATCTGCTCTCTTGCTAGTTTCCATTTGTGTTTAGCCACGCCAGTTTGGTTAGTCTCGAGGTATTCCTTCTTGAAGAGTGAAATCTTAGGAAAAACGTCAAGGCCGACACCCATCAATTTCGTCGAACAAAGAAGGGGATGGTAGTTGTGAAAATAGTAATAATACCAATATTCGATTACCATCATCATGCCAGACATGTCTTTAGCTGCTTTCGAAGACCATGAGTCGAGATATTTATAAGTGTGGCCCAAGGAGGCCATACCCCAATCATAATCGCCAACTTTGTCTAAATTATGAAACAATAGACACCATCTTTTATCTACTTTATTCCCGCAATTTGCAACAAGAAATTGACCAAAGCACCAAAGAAAGAACATTCTAGTCAACTCCTCTGCACATTCAGTATTGTCCATACCCTCTCTGCTTTGAATGTATCTCCTCAAGGATGATATGGTTACAGAATTACCCTTAGAATCCCATTTGGCCACTCTCTTTGTTTTTTCATCATCAGGGTCTAATTCACGATTGTCGAAAGCAATTTGATTCCTCTCTTTCACTCCCCAGAAATATAAGTCATCCATGGCAGGATACCTTGGACCACCCATAGTACGGGGAAGTTCTACCCTAGTTTTTCCCGGGAGGCCAGTCGGAATACCCGTCAACATGTACCAATCTGTCGGTAGTAAGCCAACCTCAAAATCCTTAAAGTGGAAACTACGAGTGCTCTCCCACCATCTCTCAGCAATGGCTTCCACTAAACCTCTATCGGCATTAGCAAAATCAAAGCCAAACACACTAGAAAACCCGCACTTATCACACAATTCTTGTGCTCTCGGATTTTCTTTCACTACAATTTGGTAAAGGGTTTGGATCAAATGCAGACTACTCCTAACATTGTATTTACGCTTGGTTAAAGGACTATCCTTGCATGCATGGGGGGCATCAAAATGATATCTGGACACCTTGTCAAACGAATCTAAGTCCATGATATGTATCTAAAACAAACAAATCAACACAACAATTTCAATCAAAAGAACACAACAATTTCAATCAAATGAAAACAATACTTTCAATTAATAACACAACACAATATCAACATTTTCAATTAACACAATAATATCAACAATTTCAATTTCAATTAAATTAACACAACAATTGAATATGAGTTTAACTAAAAAACAGAAAAATATGTAAATTTCACTAAGCATGAATCGAGTAATCAATACTAGCATGATATCAAACATAAATTTGAGCAAAAAAAATCGGAATTGAAATCAAGAACACAAAAAAAAACTAAAGTTTGGAAAACGCACCTCAAATGATTTTGTGGATGAAATTCCACAAAAATTACACCAATAGATTCCTCTCTTTCACTTCTTCAAACCCTTGCAAGGAATTAGAAAAAAACTTGATGGATTGAGATATTGAAATGGATGAAATTCGGTTTTAGGGGAAAAAAAGGAGGAGGAAGGAGAAAGAAGAAGAGAAAGTGAGGGGAGGGGAGGGTTAGGCGAGGTTTTCTGTGGATTTAATCTCGCGCTCAATGACGTAGCGCGAGTCTACTAAAGTCTAAGTCAAGCGCTACATAATGTAGTATTGATGCGAATATTCTGCAACGCTACATAATGTAGCCCCAGGACGCTATATTGTTAAGCGCGGAAGTAGAACTCCCATTAGACTTGGGCTGCTACTTTGCAGATGTGTCCTACTACGTTTTGGTGGATATGGAAGTCCCATTAGACTAAGCCTTAGGCATTTGGCAAGACTGATTTGTGATTTCCCCTCCCTCTGCTATTTTAGTATGAAAAGAAGCACTCACTCCTATTTGTTGTAAGCACTCACTCTTATTCTCGAAGATATATATATATATATATTCTTACAAATCTCCATGGATACCTCACATTTCATCTGAAACGTGCTTTGAGCCCTCTCAAAAATCTGCATCCCCTCCCACTGCGTTAATTACCTAAATATCCTTTGTAGCAATTGTCTAAGGTATCCCTCAGTTAGCAATTAAAATTACTAGTGTAGCCTTTAACTAATTAACATATACTACCTAATCCAAAACCAAAAATCCTTGTTTTCTCCTCCCTCATTCGGCTCACTCATCTTCTTCTTTTTCTCTTTTTCTTTCAAACTAAAATCGCGAGAAATCATCGCAAAATTTATCGTCAAAACCCCCATCGAATCCGATTGAACCCACCATTGTCGAAGTTCAACGTCGAAATCGAGTTGGGCGTGAAAAAGAGGATATGTGTGCGATTAGAAGGTAATTATGTAAACCCATTTCATCGTATTTGTTGATTGTTGTGTTTGTATGATGTATTGTGTTGATTGGAGCGTTGATTCGATTGATTTAGATGAAAAAAACCATTTTCAGAGGTATATTCGGCCAAAAAAAACAACTGAATAGGAGTCGAATGCTCCATTGTTCATCAGCTCGAAGAACAATTCGGCCTCTATCTCCGTATTTTTCTTAGGCCGAATGCATATTCGGCTCTTAATTATTTTATTTTTTTGGGGCCGAATGTTTTTGAAAAAGCAGCGGTACCGAAATACAACCAACTTTTCGTTTGGGCTCGTGAGTCTTATGGTCAGATCTGGACGATCTCAAAAATCAATATCCAGATCTGGTGTAACCTGAGTTGTGATCACAAGTGATCAATTCCTACAAAGACAAGTCTTTGTAAACCTTTGTTCAAGATCGGGAATTAACGTCAGGTTAGGAATAACGTACTTCTTGTGTTTGCTTAATTATATAATCAGATAATATAATGCGGAAAGTAAGGCACACAAGACACCAGAGATTTTTTTAACGAGGAAACTACGACCTGTAGAAAAACCTCGGGACCTCGTCCAGATTGAACACCGCGCAGTACAAACTGACTACAAACACTAGCCTACTATAAGACTTCGGTCTGGGATGTAGCAGAGACCAATTCTAACCCTGCAAGCGAACTGGCTACTGTCGCACTCCTTACGTCTCTAGATCCCCCACAGATCGTCACGCACTTGATTCCCCTAGCTGACGTCCTTTACAGGCCTAGGAGTTGCTTTAACCGCTGTTAAAGGCTTGTGTCAACAATTCCGGCTTTGCAACCTAAATTATCAACTGTATGTTTGAACTGTCCTCTTCAGTTTGACATACACAAAGTGACTTCCTTCGGATTGCTCCAGGTCATACGGAAATCTACTTACAAACGGGGGCTGACAAGTAAACCGAGTAAACTATGCCCAACTTGTCTCTACCTCAGTTGTAAAAAGAATCACTTAAGAAACTTATACAACTGGAGCTAACTAGGTCTTACAACACCGAGTGCAGCCGTGCGTTGCTTCCTTCGATAAACCTTGTATGTAACGTATCAGTTCTTGAATAGCCGTATAGCAGAAGAGACGGACTATGGAATAGACAAGAACATGATCAGGTTACCAAGGTTACTGGTTAATCCGATTTCAACCACTAAGGTCTCAATCTCCTACCCGTGCTTCCCAACTCTCAAGAGAAGTCTTTATAGTCGTAGGTAAATCCCGTGAGGAACTGCTTACCTAATAGAGGATGACTATACCACAACAAGTGTTCACCGAAGTGAAAAGAGTTTACGTTCACTTCCCTAAGGACCTTCACGTATGCTTGATGCTTGCAGTATTCGTCCATAGACACCTCTATTTATAGCACTCAATAAGATAGGTTGCTTTGGAATAAAGCAATCAATTACTTGTCACACAAGTCAAGGAAACCCTAAACTTGCCAACCAAGTAATAGAGATTAATCTCAATTGGAATTCATTAAACATTTATCTGCCAAGTGTTTTGTTAGCTCAAAAACACTTCAAGATAGAAATCCAACAGACCAGAGATAATTTTTATCTTATTGACACATTGAGAACCGTTAGATGGACCACAAAAGATATTATGTGATATTCCAAGTCCAACTAAGAGATAAAGGAGTTCAGAGTTTAACCTGAGTGAAATTCTGAAAGAATATTCACAAATCTGGATAACAGCCAAAAGCATCGATTTAGAGGTTTGTGTAGGTACACGAACTTAAATAGCACTTTGGAACTCAGGAGAATTCCTGATTCTGTTTCGCGTACGGTTCGGGAACCGTCCGGCCTCCAGATTAGGTTTAACTTGGATTCGCTGGAAGTTCTGGGCTTAACCAGGACTTAGACGTGTGAGACGCCCTCAGCTGTAATCCACTGGACTCTTGCTCAAGAGTACTCCTTTAGATTCACCCATATCCAACAAGTGATTTGCAAGCAAACCATTGCAATGGACATATGGTATCGAATCTATCTCATACATTCTTGTAACCATAGTATTTGCGGGAACAAACACTAGTCATGACACAAGGTCATGTTGCCAAGAACACGATCTCAATCGCTATTATAACACTACCAAAGTAGCCGACTATTTCGAAAGATAGAGAAAGTAGAATAGAAGAATTTCCATAAAAGTCATAACTCCTACTAACCTTTTTTCGATGAAGAATAATTGATGTCTTCATTGTCTTCACAGTCTTCGTCTTCAAGGTCTCAACTACTTAGTCTATATCCCAATTCTGAAATCTAAACTCTAGTAGGCTAAATCAAGAATTGTGTTTTGACACCTAAAACTGACCACTAGCTTGACATACCAACGCTAGTGGGTTTGACCGGACAATGCCCTAACAGTTTTAGAGTTGCATGCATCGTTATCCCCATTATTCACCGGTAATTTTGCAGCTAATTTTGTCGGTCAGAGATTTTTTGGAAAGTAAAAAACGTGTCTATCAATTGGTAAATGGTTAAGCACGTGGTGGCGAGATATCCGCCTTGAATCTCTCACGCCATAAAAAATATAAAACCTTTTTGGGACAATTAA
This sequence comes from Papaver nudicaule, assembly GCA_023529015.1. Classification (NCBI taxonomy): domain Eukaryota; kingdom Viridiplantae; phylum Streptophyta; class Magnoliopsida; order Ranunculales; family Papaveraceae; genus Papaver; species Papaver nudicaule. Next base: position 53 of record JAJJMA010258322.1, on the reverse strand, counting down.
TAAATGGTCATACTTTATTATTAACGTTTACAAAACGGTCATACTTTAATTTA
>JAJJMA010258319.1:1435-13130 GCA_023529015.1 Papaver nudicaule | reverse complement strand
ATAAATCATAACGTCCTCGCTGAAGGTTTGAAAGGTATTCCCTTTCCATATCGCTTCTACCATTTATATCATACCAATAGTCTATGATGTTGTTTATATGATCCGAAGGTATTCTAGGATTTTCGCCTTTGCATTTGTCACTCTTGTGATAATTTGTATAGGTAGAGTATGTTGAGTTGTCTCTTGAAAAACAACCCCAACGGTGAACGCGTACATGAACGCGTACATGTAACATATAACCACCTTTGGGATTTCAGAGAACGAGCTAAGTCTGTATGAACACGTTCATTAACGCGTACATACAAGTTCAAGAATTCTCCTGAACTCGAAGGACTGCTCTGTGTACGCGTTCACATAAGCCATGCGAAAACTTCCAACTTTCATATCTTGAAGTTTTTGGTCTAGACATAATTTGTTCTCGGACTTATCGTGTCGTGGCCCATGGAATTCAACATCTTAATCCAAGCGATGTTCAAACTAAGTATTTGGACCAGAAGTCGTAAAGCGATGTCCAAACAAGCATTGGACCAGAAGTCGCGAACCTTCGAACAAGGTTGAGTCTTCTTTAACTTTTGACTTAGTCCAAAGTTCTTAGAAGATTGAGAATGGGTATTCAAGCTATGGACTTTCCTAGTTCCGGAACTTGCTTGAGCCCTACTCAAGGTTGCTTAAACTTTAAGCAAAGCCACCCTTGGTGATCACTATAAATAGACGACCTTCTGCAAGATACAATCTTAATCCTCTACACATCTGTGTATCCTTGCATAAAGGTTGGTCGTCATCTCGAAGTCCTTTTAGGACTACGACTATTGAAAAGACTTCACTTGAGGATCGTGAAGCACATGTCGGAAGTAAAATTTCATCCTGTATCTTGGGTCGATTGAATTCTTTCAATCTTATCACGACCAAGATTTGATAGAAACTTCGTAAGGTAGATCTTGTATCGTAAACCCTAGAAGTTCCCAAACGCAATTCACGAACTAGGTTTCATACTAAGTTCGTCACGCGTTAGGAGGTAAAGTTGTTTAGGCTAGATCAATAAGCCCTAATCAACATATCGATTTCCATTAACCTTGACTTTAAGTCTAAAGGAAATCACAATCGTATTCTCGTTTAATCACTTGGATACTTTTAGGCGTCCTGTTAGAGGCAGGGTAGCGCTAGTCTTCACGAAGGGAAGTGGAGCAACTCCTAGGCCTGTAAAGGACATCAGCTAGGGGAATCAAGTACATAGGCTACTGCGGTAGCCAAGAGACGTAGGAGCACATTGGTAGCTGAATTGCTTGTAAGGTGAATTCAGTCTCGATACAGTCCAGTCCGAAGTCTGAGAGTAGGCTACCGTCTGTATACCGTTCATACTAAGGGTGTTCACATCTGGACGAGGTCCCGGGGTTTTTCTGCTAGGTTTGCAGTTTCCTCGTTAACAAAATTCTTGTGTCTTGCATTAATTTTCGCTTCCGCTTTATATTGTCTCTGATCTATATAATAGAAGTAATTGCAAATTTGTTGATTCATAACCTTTGAGTGAATCTGTCTCTATTGAGATCTACGAGAACTACGTTCTTGTTAGGGTTCGGTTCTCTGAACTATACTCAGGTTGTTGTTTGAATATTGATTTGTGAGATCGTTCAAACAACCATAATCAACTAGGTGCACGAAAACTAAAAGTTGGTGGTGTATCTCGGTATCCCCGCTTTTTCAGTTGGTATCAGAGCCGGCAAACACCTTTGAAAGGACGTAACTGTCTGTGTTTGACGCTTTCGTGAATCATGAACAAAAACACCATGAAAAAGGGAACTTCGGACGAACAAACCTCGTCCCTGAAATCCAAAAAGGCTGACTGGACGAAACGATGCTATCACTGTAATGATATTGGTCACACTTCACGTAGATGCAATATACGCAAGTGGGAAAAGAAGATACTTATGCTTCTTACACAAAAGAGCATATCTACAACTGTTATTGGTTGCATCAATCCCAATGTCCGTGCTCCATGCTCTACCATTGAAGTATCTTCTAAAAAATCTCACAAAGAAGATGGTCCAGAACAAATAGAGAATGTCTCTGACAATAAGGCTGAAAAAGATTGTCCTACAGTTTCTCATAATGCTTCTTTAATAGAAGTATATGAAACCATCTTCAATAAGCTCATAACAACTCTTGTTAATACAAAAGTTGATATCTTAATGAAGGAAAAAGGGGAAATAAAAGAGTCAGCTCTATTCTTGGTGAACCACCGGTTCACCTGAACACAATATAATTGTGTTCATGCCTTCTCACCACTAAGGAGTACCCACTGATCGGTGAGAATAAAGGCAATTCTTTTGGGTACAATAAAATACATGGGACTACATTCAGGATCGTAATCTGTCTTCATTATAAAGGCCCAGGTATGCTTCAAGACTACTTCGTTGAAATGATCAAACAAAAAAAAATTGTTCTTATTTGTGTTGCTGAAACAAATATGAGTTCACTCTATGTATCTTATTTTAAAGGATATCTTCAAGAATTGAAAATGTCTCACAGTTTGTGCTATTGTGCCTTATTGATTAATAAAAGTGGGACCTTAGTATCACACACAATAATTCTTGTAGAAAATCCCTCAAATATGCCATACATAAGATATCGTCACATGTTGAGCTTGCTCCAAATACGTGATGTCTACTTATGAGATGAAACATCTCAAAGGACTGTAAAAATTCCCTAAAAAGAGGTTGTCCTGAACATCTTATGAGCACCTGAATCATGAAAAGTGCTATCACATCCAGAAAGTCCAAAATGAAATGACTTGATGTGAGTATCAACAACTCGTCGCTATCTCTAAGCAACCTCCCTTCCTCTGGCTCCTAAGGCAAGAGTCGAGACCAGGATCCATGGGGAAATTTTGAGAATAAGCTAAGAGTCTTATGAAATCTTCATAAAGTTGATATATAAACTTAAAAACCCTTCTTGGAAAATTTCAGGGATTAAATATGAAAATTGTTAAGATATTTTGGGTATACATTAATTCTCTCAATATGGGCACGCACATCCAATTCACTGGACTCTTTTGTGAAACTTTTGTAAAGCTCTTGAAAATTGCCCAAGTTCGGAAACGTAAAGGAAGTTCATCTTCCAGAACTTACCTGAATACTAAGTTAATATAAAGGTTTTTCCTAAAACCTTTTCGAGTTGGATATAGCAATGTGATGTTATCTCGGTAGTACTACGAGATTTGATCCATCACAGTATTGTGTCTCTTCATACCTAGTCTGGTTCTGTCGAATTGATTGCATATATTTACATGAGCCAATGTAAGAGAGATCGTGACTCACACTTATATTGTGTAGACTCGAAATACTGTTGTTTCTGAGATTCGAATACGACGCTGTGGTTTGGCTCTGAACTCTGAAGTTCTGAATCATTCATTTGATTTTGTATATGAACATCGTGTATGCCATATCTCACTTCTGGATTCCGAAACCATATTTGTGTATCTCAACTTGAAAAAGCAGGGATACCGAGATACACCACCAACTTTTTATTTTCGTGAACTTTGTTGATTATACTACTTGAACGATCTCACAAATCAACATTCAAGTATTCACCTGAGTAATCTCAAAGGTTATATAGTCAACAATTAGATTTATGCAATACTTTTAATTATATAAATATAATGCGGAAGATAAAAGTAATGCACGACACACGAAGTTTTGTTAACGAGGAAACTGCAAACCTAGCAGAAAAACCCCGGGACCTCGTCCAGATGTGAAACCGTGTACTTCTTGGATGGCATGTTTCTTTGAGTTGTACCTTGAGGGTAATAACCTCAGAATTTTACACACAATGTTCCTTTCCAGAATAGTTTTTCCTAAGGTGTGACATTCATTCATTATCTCAGACAATTTGTGGTTAAATTCTTCAAAGGTATCATCCTCAAGCATTCGAAGGTTTTCCCAGTCAGACATGAGATTCTGAAGTCTAGCTTCTTTCTCTGTTGAATTCCCTTCGAACACAGTCCGTAATCTATCCCAAGCCTCTTGCGAGGTTTCACATGTGGCCACGTGATGGAAAAGATTAGGTGTTACTGCATGAATGATAACGTTTAGCCCATCATAGTTTTGCTTGGCAGCATGACTTTTCCACGTCAGTATAATCGCCAATGTCTTTGGGGACAGACTCACTTCCTACCATGATAGTTGGAGGTGTGTATCCCTTTTCAACATAGACCCGGGTTTTGAAATCCCGAGCTTGCAGAAACTATCTCATAGCAGTTTTCCACCATAGGTAATTTGTGCCATCAAACCTTGGTGGTACGTTACAAGCTATTATGCTTTGTTCCATAACTCACAAGCCGCGATAAACACAGACGGTTACGTTTTTTATGTGTTCAACGGCTCTGATACCAATTGAAAAAGCAGGGGTACTAAAATACTACCAACTTTTCGTTTGGGCTCGTGAGTCTTATGGTCAGATCTGGACGATCTCAAAAATCAATATCCAGATCTATATAACCTGAGTTTGGATCACAAGGGATCAGTCTGACACAAGACAAAGTCTTGGTAAATCCGTTGGATGGATTGGGGGCAACAATAAGGTTAATAGAAACGTACTTCTTGTGTTTGCTTTAATTATATAATCAGAGAATATAATGCGGGAAGTAAAGCACACAAGACGCCAAAGATTTTTTTAACGAGGAAACTACGACCTGTAGAAAAACCTCGGGACCTCATCCAAATTGAATGTCGCACAGTACAAACTGTCTACAAACATTATCCTACTATAAGACATCGGTCTGGGATGTAGCAGAGACCAGATCTAGCCCTCCAAGCGAATTGGCTACTGTCGCACTCCTTGCGTCTCTAGATCCCCCACAGATCGTCACGCACTTGATTCCCCTAGATGACGTCCTTTACAGGCCTAGGAGTTGCTTTAACCGCTGTTAAAGGCTTGTGTCAATAATTCCGGCTTTGCAACCTCAATTATTAACTGTATGTTTGAATTGTCCTCTATCAGTTTGACATACACAAAGTGACTTCCTTCGGATTGCTCCAGGTCATACGGAAATCTACTTACAAGCGGGGGCTGACAAGTAAATCGAGTAAACTATGCCAACTTGTCTTTATCGCAGTTGTAAAAATAATCACTTAAGAAACTTATACAACTGGAGCTAACTAGGTCTTTTACAACACCCAGTGCAGCCGTGCGTTGCTTCCTTTCAACCCTGTACGTAACGTATCGGTTCTTGAATAGCCTTATTGCAGAAGAGAAGGACCGTAGAATAGACAAGAACGTGATGAGGTTACCAAGGTTACAGGTTAATCCGATTTCAACCACTAAGGTCTCAATATCTTACCTGTGCTTCCCAACTCTCAAGAGAAGTCTTTATAGTCGTTAGGTAAATCCCACAGAGGAACTGCTACCTAATAGAGGATGAGTATACCACAACAAGATTACACCGAAGTGCAAAGAGTTTACGATCAATTCCACAGAGAAACTTCAGGTATGCTTGATGCTTTTGGTTTTCGTTCTTTAACCCTCTATTTATAACACTCAATAATATAGGTTGCTTAGGAATAAAGTCACTAGTTTCTTAACCTACAAGTTATCAAGTTCTGTGTAAACAAACCCGTTTCTTGGGTTGCACACAAAGAAACCCTTGATTTATCTCAATTGGAAATCTTTAAACATTTATCTGCCAAGTGTTTTGTTAGCTCAAAAACACTTCAAGATAGAGATCTAACAGACCAGAGATTATCTTTATCTTATTGACACATTGAGATTCGATAGATGGACTACATAAGATATTCTGATAATAAGCACAAGTCCAACTAAGAGATAAAGGAGTCAGAAGTTTAACCCGTGTGAAATTCCAGAGAATTTTCACTTGGACGGTTCGTGAACCGTCCTTCTGAATTCCGGCCAAATACATCGAATCTTTGGTTCACGTACATGTACGTGTACATATAGACTTTTGGGAACTCAGGAATAAAATCCGGAGTCACTGTTCACGAACCGGTTCGTGAACCACCGTCGCTCAGAATTAGGGTTTAACTGGATCCGCTGGAAGTTCTAGGTTGGGCCAGTACTTAGAGGTGTTTACCACCTCAGCTATAATCCACTGGACTCTGCTTTAGAGTACTCCTTTAGATTCATCCGTTTTAATACATGTGATTTGCAAGCAAACCAGTGCAAAAGAAAAGGCATCAAATCTATCTCATGCATCTTGTAACCTTAGTATTGTGGGAACAAATACTAACATAACTCATGGTTATGTAGACAAGAATACAAAATTGCAATCGCTTTAACACTACTAAAGTAGCCGACTATTTCGAAAGATAGAATGAGTAGAATAGAAGAATTTTCATAAAAGTCATAACTCCTACTAACCTTTTATCGATGAAGAATATTTGATGTCTTCTTTATAATCATTGTCTTCGTCTTCAAGGTCTCTACTACTTTGTATATATCCTAATTCTGAAATTTAAACTCTAGTAGGCTAAATCAAGAATTGTGTTTTGATACCTAAAACTGACAACCATCTTGACATACCAACGCTAGTGGGTTTGACCAGACAATGTGTAAGGGTAGAAAATGCCTTCGCCAATATCCTAAGGGGAAGTTGTACAAAAGAGACTACTTGTGAGAAATACAGAATCATTAGCGGAAGCCTTTGGCGAGACAATTAACTAGAAGACCAGCGGGAAAAGGGTAAAGGAAGAATCAGCGAGTCATATAGAAGGAGCTGAAGAGTAAAGCAACGTTAGCGAATAGAAGACACCACAACGGTGGTAGTTGAGAAGTGGTTGAGCATTTATTACTCGTCAGAACGGACATATTGTCAGAGTTGACCGGTTGACTCAATGGGAACCTAGTCAGCAATCCTTATCCGCAAGAAGACTTGGCCGCCAAGACTTGACAGAAGAAAGACTACCTTGGCGACATAGTCTGTCGGCGAGTAGAGACAAATTAGTGTCAGAAAGTTATTGTTTGTATTAGTTGTTTTCCACTTTGTAAACCTCTATAAATAGTGAGAGAAACCTTTGAGAAAAAGGTTGGACATTTCCTGGCTTGGTCTAGAGAGAGGAAAAGTGACCTACTTGCTTTCCTTAACCCAGTGCCGAGATTAGGGTTCTTCTTCTTGAGGGTTCAGATTTAGAAGATTAGCAAGGTGAGAGTTGTAACAATACTTATATTAGTGAAACCCTTGGATGTAGTCCTCATTAATGAGGTCGAACTAAGTAATATCGATGTCAAGTATCTCTAACCCTTAAACTCTTTATTATCTTGTGTGTATATGATATGCAAGTGTATGATTATTTGGGTGTACTGTCTAAGATCTACCCTATGGGATTTTAGACAGTTACATTTTTGGCGCTAGATTAGGTTTGAACTTATTTTTTCCTTGATTTTCATCATGATTTGCTGAGATTAACACATATGTTGTTTCGTTATCATGTTACTCGTTGAAATTTCACCTGTGTTAGTTATTGTCTTAGATATGGTGTTATTTTTGGCAAAATATGTCGTTGTCTAAGGAGGTTTTAGCTCAAAACTTAGTTTTTTTTTTTCCATATGATTAGTATGCATATTATCTTGTTTCTTTGATTGTTTGTTGAAATCTCGCCTGTGTTAGTTACTCCTTGGCTTACAGTGTTATTTTCGGTAAAAATACCCACTGATAGTGAAGTTTAAGCTCATAACTTTGTTGTTTCGCATAATGATCATCAACTTCATCACATATTTCGCTTTTATAACATGAGTATGTAATTGAATCATCTACTTTGATTTTAAAAAATGCTAGTTTTGGTATGTCTAAGACCATAGAGTACGGATGGCTACCTGTCTTGAAGAAAATATGCTACTTTGGGTATGTTCGGAGGAAATATAGATATATATTCTTGATTGTGGTTAATAGTCGCTGATTCAAAGCATTACTTTATGGCGAAAACATGAGTGTTTTGGTTTAGGTTCACTATAAATAACATCTTTAAGCCTTTTTTTGGAGGCCCCATGCTAGCTGTAACATTGCATTTCTGGGAAGTTTTGATCAGGATACAAGCAAAATGTTTTCAAATTTTTCAAAAAATTGGTCGTCGTACACTTTTCAATCGAAATCTCTTGTATAACTTTAGAAGTTTAAAGTTTGAACCTTTTGAAAAGTTTAGTGAAGATTACCATGCTAGTCCTTCTTGTCATGATGAGGTCATTCTCTGTGTGAGATTACAGTCGGGTCTGTTATTTTTTGTCATTTCCTTAAACAACATTCTGAAAAGTTATCCAACTACCTCCACTCTCGTTTGGCATTTACCCACAGTACTAACAGAGCAATACTGTCAGGAAGTGTGTTTGTCTTCTTTTACAGATCTTCGGTGAATGGGTTCTAGGGGTAAGAGTAGCATAGCTCCGGCGGGCAGGCCACCAAGGTATCCCATCACACCTACTCCATTGACATTTCCCAATCGGCCCACTACGAGAAGCAGAGCACCAGAGCCAGCAGGGTTGCCAAGTCCTTTTTTCGCGAGACAATATTTACCTCGGCGGTCGTCTGTAAAGCAACAACTGAATCACGATAAAGTACTGCTAGAGGATATCACCCACCTGGAGGATGCAGGAGCGACAGTTGTACCTAACGAGTTGTTACGAAGAGTCGGCGAACCAACTGATGGCGTTGGGACAACCCAAGCAATGGTTGGCGAGTCGTCTAATGCAGCGGGTGGCACCCATAACGTCGTATGAGATACTACTGCGGCGGTGGACACAACTCAAAGGATCGTCGGCGAAACACCCAATGTAGCGGCGGTAACCCCAGCAGTAGTCGCCGAGCCAATCATAGTGGAGGATGCTCATCAAGTCACTAGTGGCAGTGGTACATCGGTAACACCTGGAGTAACTCTGGCTAGACCCATAGTAGTGGCTGATAACACAGGATCCACTAACACAATGGAGACCTTACTAAAGAAATACTTGAGGCAAACAACCGGTAGGCGGCTCAGATACAGTTACAGATGCACAAATGAAGACCGTTTTGCAGAGTCATAGAGAATTGATGGCGGAGAATAGGAAGATAGCGCAGAGCAGAAGTCATACCTCTCATTCGCGCACCATTCGCGGTTCAGAAAGAAGCAGGGCTAGCACAATAGAAGTTTCTGACTTGTCAGCGAAATATGATGAGAGAGGTAGAAGGAAGGAAACATTCAGAAGGGATATCGAAGGCTATGACGATTCTGGAAGGCGAGACGAAATGGATAGGGGAGTAAAGAAAGAACTTCGCCGGCTAAAAAATAAAGTGGCAGCAATAGGAGGATCCTCAAAGGAGTCCAAGTTTAAAACGGCACTCTCCGAGGCAAAGAAGACGCCCTTTAAAGCTTGTATCACATATGGCCACGTCTCTACAAGGTTCACCATGCCAAAGTTCACGTCCATCTTTGATGGAACAGGGGACCCCGCTCAGCACCTAAGAAGTTATAAACTCAGACTTGGCGGCATGGGTAAACTCAGATCCCATCATGTGTATGGTATTTCCCGCCACTCTCAAAGATGAAGCTTTAGCTTGGTTTGATGGGTTGGACGAAGGTAAAATTGGTTCTTATAGTAAACTGGAGAGCAAGTTCTTGCGCACATACATTCAGAATAATAGAAGTCGCCCGGGCTTGGAAAGATTGTTTAACATCAAAAAAAGACCATCGGAGACATATACAGAAGTTTAATTCAAATATGGAGAAATCTGTGTAGCGAAGTAGGCATAGCGGTATCTGATAAGGATAAGATAAGAGCGTTTATTAGCTCTATGGAGACGTCAGACCCAATGTATCAAAATCTATTCTGGGATGCGCCGAAAGATATGAAAGCTAAGCAAAACGAATGGATAAATTATGAAGAAATTCAGGCAGAGGAGCTTCGCTTAAAGAAAGAAAGAGTAAAGCAATTTCACTCAATCAACAACTACTCCTTTGAAGTGCAGGAAGAAATAAAAAGAGAATGGCAAAAAGCTGAGCAGCAGAGACTGGCAAAGGCTTCTTTCTCGGCGATGGTAGTACCAGAAACTGTGAAGCATTAACAACAAGTAACCGCTGATTAACATTGGAATTCTCAAAAGCGATACAATTATGATGAAAGAGATAGGAAAGATAATCGATGAAGAAATGATGGCAGAGACGGACGTGACAATCGGCAAAATGGGAATGGCGTTAGGAGGCACAACGGCGATAACCGAAAATTTGGCAGAGGAAACCAGCAATCTTTCCAGGACGCTACACTGCCAAATCTTTGTATTTCTTATACTGATGCATGGGGTCAAATTGAGAATTCTAATTGCAGAGACGATATCCGCTATCCCTATAATAAAGGAAACCCCAGAGTTTCGCCAACTAACACCAACTCCTTTTGTGAGTTCCATTTGTTCCACGACCACTCAACAGAAAATTGTACCGGCGTTCAACAAGAGGTTCACCGGTTTATTCGCTTGGGGAAATTTCAAGAGTTTCTGGAGTTGTCGCCACCACCCCCAGTCATGGTTCACCCCATTCAGGTTATCCAAGCTCCAAATGTGTTTGAGGTAAAGGTGGAACGTGACTTGTTGGAGTTGGATTGATTCTCCATTGTGCATTCGAAGATCACAAGGGATGAATTCCACAACAACGTTTTATCCAGGGTACATAAGCGAGACAGGCTGGAAAATGAAATTTGCAGTGTCGCCGTCAAGCAAGAACCACTGTTAGATTGGATGAAAGCTTATGTAGGTTTCTCCGCCTACGAGGTACCAGCTGAAGGAAGAAATCATAATAATCCTTTGGTTCTCATCGTTCAAATAGGAAAATTCAAAGTGCCCAAAGTGCTTATTGACCCAGGCAGTTCGGTCGATATTCTTTTTAACACGGCATATGAAGCAATGAAGGCAAAAGATTCGAAAATCCCTTCGCCGACAGTCTCAAAGTATAATATTTATGGGTTCAACGACATTGCTTCTAAACCAAAAGGAGAAATTGAGTTCAAGATTGTCACCTGTGACGACTTAACTTTAGATACTACCCTTTGCAATGTAGATGTTGATTCGCCGTATGCTGTAATCCTTGGGAGGCCATGGTTGCATAGTCTGAAAGGAGTACCCTCTACTTATCATCAACGTCTAAGGTTTCCAACACCAAAGGGAGTCGCCGAATATGTGGGAGATTTGGCATTAGCCAAGGCTTGTAACGCTGCCGATGTCCAGATGCGTGAAAATAAAAAAGTTAGAATAAATGAAAAGAAGAAACAAGGCAAAGAAGCCTTAAAAGAGCAGGAGATTCAAGCCTTTATCGCCGACCCATCAAAATACGCACATTCGGTGAGCTCAATAGAAGAATCGGCGAAACCAGGGAAAGACATTATAGCAATCATAGAAATGCCCTCGCCGGTGACAGTAAAAGATGTTATGTGACTCAATGGAACTCTAGTGTCACTCAACAGATTCATTTCAAGGTTTTCTGACAAATGCAAGTTATTTTTTCAAACATTGAAAAAAGGAGAAAAATTTAATTGGACATAAGCTCATGAGGCTGCCTTTCAAGGTATTAAAAAGTACCTCGCTACTCTTCCAGCGATTCAACCCCCATAGCATGGTGAAAAACTTAGAGTTTATCTTGCTGCAACACCATTCGCCATCAGTGTTGTACTTGTAAGAACCAAAGGAGGGGAGACGCCTATCTATTATATTAGCAGAACATTGCAAGGAGCA
>JAJJMA010258315.1:1026-13456 GCA_023529015.1 Papaver nudicaule | reverse complement strand
TAGTGCTTCATTTGATGGAACTCTTGGTAGGATTCCGCTTCTTAGACCAGATGGGTCGCTAGTTACTGGATCTGGAACTCCTGGACTTGGTTTAGCTGGTTCCTCTCCTTTGCAGTCGAGTCCCGTCCGGGCCTCTCGCATACGCTCGAGTCTCTTTGAGCCTCACATGTATAACATATGAGTTACTTCGACCCTCCTTCGTCTCTGGATAAAAAATAGACTTAAAAGCGGACTTGCATTTGCTAATCCTGCAAAGAAGTTCCTTTGCTTGTCTAGCTGCTTCTGCTCCTTTGATTGGCTTGGTTAAGGACTTCCGGCCTGGTTTAATGAGAAACGGGGGAAGTTTTGGCGATATCTTTCGATTACCATATGGACTCCCCGACATAAAGGTTTTTATATACACGAATAAGTCGCCTTTGAATCCGATGGCTTTATCTAAGAATCATCTGTAAGAATTCCAGTGATTAATGTCGGTCCCTCTCTATAGGAACTTAATTCTTAATAACCCGTCATTTTCACTCTTTTTCCTATTCATATCTCGTTTAATTAATATTACCACTTCGTCCAATGCTTCCGCAGCTCCTTGAATTACGAAGTTCATGCTTTTGATGCCTTCGGTTGCCAGCTTAGTTGCTCTACTTGCCGGGGCGCTTGTCCTACTTGTCGTTGGCCTATGAACCTTATATTTGAATTGACAATCATGGAACTCATCCCTGGTAATCCTTGAATGCACAATGGAAAAGCAGTCCAATTCCAACAATCTCGCTCAACTTTTACCTCGTACCCACTTGGAGCATAGGCGGGAATGGCCTGAATTGGCTGAACCATAACAGGAGGTGGTGGAGGCAATTCAAGGAATTCCTGGAATTTCCCCAGGCGAATGAATCTGTGAACTTCCTGCTGCACGCCAGTACAATTTTCAGTTGTATGGCCATGAAACTGATGGAATTGACATAAGGAGTTGGTGTTAGTCGGCGGGGCCCTTGGGTTTCCTCTATTATAAGGATAGCGAATATCATCTCTACAATTTGAGCTCTCAATTTGCCCAAATGCATCAATGTAAGAAACACACAACTTTGGTAAGGTAGCATCTTGGAAAGGCTGCTGGTTGCCTCTGCCAAATTTTCTTTTATCTCCATTGTATCTTCTATCACCATTCCCATTTCGCCGATTATCTCTTCCACCTCGGCCATTGTTGCCTCCTCGATTTTCCTGCATATCTCTCCCATCATAATTGTCTCGCTTCTGAGAATTCCAATGCTGCTCGATGGTAACTTGCTGCTGTGACTTTACTGCCTCTGGCACTACTATCGCCGACGATTGAGCTTTCGCTAATTTTCGCTGATCTGCCTTGAGCCACTCTTTTTTGATTTCCTCCTGCTCTTCCAGCGAGTAATTATGAATCGAGTAAATTTGCTTCGCCCTCTCCTTCTTTAGGCGGAGCTCCTCTGCTCGGATTTCTTCATAATTTATCCATTCATCCTGCAATGCTCTCAAAGTCTTCATATCCCTCGGCGCTTCCCAGAATATCTTTTGGTACAACGGATCTGATGTCTCCATAGCGCTAAGAAATGACCTTATTTTTTCCTTATCCGATACTTCTGATCCCACTTCGCTACTCAACTTTCTCCATCTTTGAATAAAACACTTATAAGTCTCCGAGGGTGCTTTTTTGTTGTTGAACAATCTTTCCACGCCGGGCCGACTTCTATTGTTCTGAATAAACGCCCGCAAGAACTTGCTTTCCAATTTCTCGAAGGATTTAATCCTTCCTTCTTCCAGCCCATCAAACCAAGCTAGAGCTTCACCTTTGAGTGTAGCAGGGAATGCCATACACATTATGGGATCTGATCCTACCCATGCTGCCAAATCGCGCTTGTAAGTCCTTGAATGCTGTGCTGGGTCTCTGGTTCCATCATAGACGGATGTGAACTTAGGCATAGAAAACTTAGTAGACACATGTCCATAGGTAATACAATCATGAAAGGGTGTTTTCTGCGCCTCTGAAAGTGCAACCTTGTATTTTGACTCCCTTGAAGACCCGCTCAAAGCTGCCACTTTGGTTTTTAATCGGCGAAGGTCTCTTTTCATATCTTTATCTACTTTACTTCGCCGCCAGAATCGCTATATTCCTTGCTATCTCTTCTAGACACATCTTTTCTTCTGCCCCTCTCGTCATACTTCGCCGAATAATCTGAGACTTCTGTTATACTAGTTCCACTTCTTTCTGATCGACGAGTTGTATGCGAATGGGATGCCTGGCGAGTTGTGTGCGAATGGGATTCATGGCGAGTGGCATGCGAATGGGATGCATGGCCCCTATTTTTTGCTGCTTTCCTGCTTTCCGCCATTAACTCCCTATGACTCTGAAGTACAGTCTCCATCTTCAACTGCATTTGCCTCTGCACTTGATCTGCTTGCCTGTTATTGGCCTCAAGGATTTGTCTCAGCAAAGTTTCTGTATTGTTAGTGGATCCTGTGTTGTCTGCTACCACCACTGGGCGAGTTATAGTGGCACCGGGTATTATCGCCGCATCATTTCCACTAGCAGCTTGTGGAATTTCTCCTGTCGTGACTGGTTCGACAACCGCCGGTACTTCTCCTTCCACATGGGGTGTTTCGCCGACATATTGATCATTGATGGTTGCTGAATCTCTTGCACTAATATTCTGGGTTATTCCTGCAGCAGTTGATGATTCGCCGATGGCTCTCTGAGTGAATCTACCACCATCATTCTGTTCGCCGCAAGCATTTGCTTCTATCTCGCTGCTGACCCTTCGCAGTAATGGATTAGGCTCAGGTGTTCTGTTTTCATTCTCTAATTGAGTGATGTCCTCCAAGTAAACCTCCTCCTGGCGTGCTACTCGCTGATCAGGTGGTCGCCGAGATGAACTTGCCAAAAGGGTATCTGCCATGCCAGCTGGTTCCACACCCCTGCTTCTGGTGTTGCGACCACTAGGAAACATCACTGGTGTATGAGGGATAGGATATGGTGGAGGCCTACCCGCTGGGGCTTTACCGCTTCTTCCTCTAGGGCCCATTCGCCGAAAATCTGTAAAAAGGGACAAACACACTTCCTGACAGTATTGCTCTGTTAGTATTGTGGGTAAATGCCAAATAAGTTAGTTGGGTCACTTTTCAGAATGTTGATGAATGAAAGACAAAAAACAACAGCTTTAAATCATGTGATGTGCAGATGATGACCTAATCATGACAAGAATTGCAAAAACATCATATGTGATCGTGATTTTCAAATCAAAATTATAGTACGGCAACCATTTTAAGGAAATTTTTTTGAAAAAGTTTTAGAATGCAATTTCCATTATGAGCCTAAGGTTCATACTAACTCGCCGTAAAAAGATACTCTTCTTGCCGGAAAAATATATATCTATATTTGCATTTTCAGGGAAAAACTCATACCAAAAATAACATTTTTCTATCCACATGGCTAATTTCTCTACTATTCATGTGATAAAAGTGAGATATGTGATAGAAGCATCGAAACAGACCGGCCAACTCTCGTCTATAGCAAGAACATCATCTAATACAGCATGGTTTCCAAAAATAGCAAAAAATATATGCTAAAAACCTAGATCCATCGCCACAACATACTAAAAATACCCTAGCTTTTCTAATCTTAGCAATATTCTACAAGAGAACGTTATAACCAACCACATGGTATACCATATATGGCAAAACAAGAGGGGAATCATAAAGAAAATCCTACACAGCGAGCATAACACCTCTAAGTAGTAGGAGAAAGTAACTAACTCATTAACGGCGAGCTCTAAGACATGTAAATCATACCATATATGGAAACAAAAGAACATATGATAATCACCAACAAAACATACTGAAAATCAAGGAAAACACAGGTTCATTCCTTGTTTTTAGCGCCAAAATGTAACTGTATAAAATCCCATTTGTTAGATCTTATACAGTACACCCATATAACATACATTGAGATGCACACAATCATACCTAGACATACATCTAGCAAGTAATATGAAGAACATTAAAGAGATAAAGGTTAGAGATACTTGACAAGGAGTTTACTTGGTTCGCCCTTATAAGTGAGGACTACATCCAAGGGTTATCACTAGTTTAAGCATGATTACAATTCTCTCTTACCTCTCTCAACTTCTAAGTATAAACTCCCAATAAGAACCCTAATTTCAGCCTTGGGCTATAGAGAGCAAGTATGAAACTTTTCCTCTCTCTAGACCAATCCGAAATGTGTCCAAACCCCTTCTATGTAGGTTCACTCGCTATTTATAGACCTTTTACATGGTGGAATACAGCTAATACAAACAACCCAAGACTGACACTATTCTGTCTTGACTCGCCGACACACATACCTCGACGACCTAAACCTTACTTTATCAATCATAGACGATAGAATCTTTTAGTGGATAAGAACGATGACGCATCCTCCACTGAGGCAAATAGTCAACGTGACAATATATCCGTTCTGACTTCTCTTAAGTGCCCACCTACTTCTCAACTACTAATCGGTGACGTGTTTCCTGCCGCTGACCAACCTCGCTCTACACTTCTTCTATACTCGCCATACTATGCTCATATGTCGCTGATATCACTTACTCGTTGATCCCCTACATCTCTGCCTTACCCTCTGGCATGTCTTCTCTTCTCAGATGCTTTATATCGCCGAGGTATTTTCTACCCTTACAGAGGATGCGGAACCCGAGGCGGCAATGCGGCGCCATTCCCCGCCCTTGAATTTTTTGACAAAAATAATATTGACCCGGCCTTACAAGTGCAGTTAGATAGGCATAGTCTTTATATGTGTAGACAAAATGTTGATTCTCGGAACACTACCAACATTGAATGGCAACCGTGGGATCTGGATGATCACCGGGATCACCCTTGGGTATTAGAAGCAAGAAGGGTGTCAGGTTAGTTTGGCTTTCCTTTAAATTCCATGAATTTTTCGTTGTTTATTTTAGGCTCCTAATCTTATAGTTCCTAACAATATTTTTTCAGGTCGACGATTGAAGTTCCGTCATAGTCACTACCTTCCTGAACGTTGTTGGAGGCAGCTTACGGGACGCATCGTTATGCCTTCAGCACCCTGCACCCCCAAGTGAAGATTCCGCGATAGTGGACGACGTGGAAGTGACTGAACCAGAACATTATTTGCCCGTCTTTGTAGGTCATTACCACAGGTCGTGGACAAGCACAAGCGTTGGAAAATATTTGCCCTTGGTACAACATGCCAGGAACAAGGATGAGTTTGGTGTTGCCAATATAGGTAGTAGAGCTGGCATGCCTTACGGGACTCAGCCTAACCTATACTCCCGCTCCAGTCAGTACGTGCCCCCACCTGAGGTATATTGTGACCTACCTGAAATTGTCTATAATTATCACGTATACCGAAATGGCCAAGACATTACGATACCTTTCATCTCCGAAGAACCAATCTCTTATGATCTCGTTCATATCAACAGATCACCGGTAAGTTTTTTTTTAGCAGTCGGGAAGTCCTAATATATCGAAAAGTTACCTTTATTTTGTTGTGATTTAATCTTTCCATGGGTTTGTTTAGGAGGAATTGCTTAGCTTTATTTTTAAGCAAAAAGCGTGCATTGAATCAATGAAGGCAAGTATCTTTGATGAGACAAAACAGTGGGAGGTGGGAGTAGCTCTTCAAACTCAGTTTTTGAACCCAGCGACCCAGGCCTTAGTGCTCGTGCTTCTCCAAACATGCAAACACAACCCTCTCAGGTGCCAGCCACAGGTGAACTTTTTGGAATGAGACTCGGAATGGACATGGGTGCATGGCAGCAATCGACGTACGGTGGGGGCGCATCCTCGAGTTCACAAGGTGCGTATGCATCTTCCAACATGGACGTGGATCTTAACCAGTCAAGCCATCCGTAGGGAATGCACCAGTGGATTCAAGGTTTAGAAGACATGCATTAACACAACCGTGCAGGAAACTCCTATGGACCCACCTTCTCTTTCACGGTCGTGGCGTAGTTAGTTAGAGGATTCAAATTTTACATGTTTTTAAGTAGTTTTTGCGTATAATGTTCATCTTGTTGCTTTGTTGTTCGAACTCTTTCGCGTTGTACGAACTGATTTTAAAATTAGAGATATAATGTATTAACGTACAAGGGTTTGAACATAGTTTCTTTAATGGTTCCTATTAACATATTTTATATCGGGAGATTGCCTTTGTATTTTTTCCATCAAAGTTTTGTTATTTTTAACAATTTAATTGGAGATATTTCAAAAAAAAGGTGTCACTTCATATGGTAAGGTCATTCCAAAAAGATTCGTATAGGTCCAGATGTCTAACATTGATACGTATAATCTCTGTACTCTTGATGACTAGAGTTATTAGGGCGGAATTCGAAATAACTATAGACGAAAGATAGGTAAAACGTAGCACAAGGACAGAATTACGAAGAAAGATATCTTCTCTAGATTATGAACAAGACAATATTACAATTCTCTCTTTCACGCTCACAATCTGCTAAGCTTGCTTTTGCAATACAATGATTACCTCACAAACTTCTTCTCTAGATTTACTAGATGCCTTTGGTCTTCGGTGTCCTAAGCTATGCGCTAGGCACCTCTATATATAGTGGTTTGGGTTTCCCCAAATCCTCCTAGGAATCTATTTCCTAATCTAAGAATCCTTCCTTATAAAGAATCCTTCTCTATATAGGAATCCTTTCCTAAATAGAGTTCTTCCCTCAATTAACTCGAGGTCGACTAAGCTCCTAAAGAGACTAGGATACACCTGTATCAAACATATCTACCATATTATTATTAAAGGATATCCTGAATAGGAACCTATGGCATGGGTAGTAGGGAATCGAATATTGTTTTGGGTTGTGCGTCATCAATTGAGTGTATAAATGGACATGCATGGAATACACTACAAGACTACATTCACCTTATAAGATCCTGGTTTTTAAAACCATGGCTACATATACCAAAATAGAAGACTTAACATTAATTAGGGCATGGTCATTGTTCATAAAGCGGAGGATATTCGGAGAATTGATTTTGATATCATCTGGAATTGAATTATGGAGAGGTTTGTTGTTCTGGAAACCCAAACGCAAGAGATGTTGATTCGTTGCGTGAACGCTGCGTCAAAATACTCAGCTACGTTAGACTGTATATTGAAATCCAGAGATCGTGGTATGAACGCATGATTGTCCCTAGACTTTCACCAATGGAGATAGTAAGTGTTTTTTTTTGTATTTAAATATTTTTATTTGTTGTTCAAACGAATAATCAGTTTACTCTTTGGTTGCAGGAGCGAAGGGCACAAGCTAATTTTCTCGCACGTACTCATAAGAGATTTCCTTTTCAAGATTGTTATTTAATATATATTTATAATTTTCCGGAAATGCACCCGGGAAGACTCAGCTTAATTATCATTCACACTAACGCCCAAACTTGATTTGCCTATCAATAACGAGACAAAACTCGTCCTCTAAAGTCGCTCAGGGGTTTAAAGGCTTGTTGCACATGCTATGTGTAACCGTGATTCCTACGGAAGTGAGTTAGTAATTTTTGGTTTATGTTAATGTTATATGCTTTCGCCATACGATAATGTAATAAACGCTCTGTCAAACTATGGAAGAGTATTCCATAATTTTTTCTTTTTTGGGGTGTGTTGTTAACCAATGTTTTACTTGTCTATCAATAATAAGATTCTCAATCTTTTGAATATGGGGGGAGATAATATGACGAGTTGTCTATCAATGTTACTGTGAACTCATATCATTTAAAAATGGAAGGAGATGTCACTTCGATGAAGGGAATCACAATAACCAGATTCTCCATAAAAGACATAATGGGAAAATTTAAAAAAAAAGTTGTCATTCATTCAAAACGAGAAAACGATGAAATGTGAATAATTGTCAAGATTCCCTGGATTTTATTATAAATACGAAGTTGTCTTCTACATTACCCTCATCCCACTGATCCAACAAAAACCATAATACTCCATCAGAAGCATACTTTTCAGGTTTGCACACCTATCCCTATATTTTTTATTCCAGTATGAAAAACTTTACTCCGGAGGAAGATGTAGCATTGATACGGGGTTGGGCTATGGTACAATCGGCAGAAGACCACCAACACCTAAGAGTTACTGCTAATGAATTTTGGAATAGAGTGATGGTGAACTTTGCTGAAATTGAAGGAAATCAAAATGCGCGGAATGTTGGGTCGCTTAAAACCAGGGCTCTGAAGATAAGGAGGAATGTTAGAAAGTATGTAGCTATTCTTAAAAATATTTACGATCATCCGCCTCCTCCTGGACCAACAAGGAATAAAGAAACATATGTGAGTTTTTTGTAACTTCTATTCCTCGTTTGTGTTTATTTTGCTTCAATGTTACGAATGACTAACTCAAAAGTAAACTTGAATGTTACAGGAGCGTTGGGCGACCGAGGCATATCTAGATCGAAGGAACCAAATTCACCCACTATGACTGCTTCATGATTCTCGTCCACTTTTTCCCAATGATGAATCCGGCACTTATCCATGTGTAAAAGGTTTAATCAGATTTTGTGGGTAAATCTATCTGTAAACCCTCACGAGACCTCACTCGGCCAACCATGTGGAAGTGTTGGTTCAAAGGAGTGCCAATTTGATTGTGACTTAGGTTTTGTGGTTGTATAACCATGTATGCTTGTTAGTCTAATAAAATTCATATTTGCATTACTACATAATCTTTATTACATTCTGCTAAAGCAGTTGCGCTAACTTAGAGCAAGCGCTCAGCGCACTATGATACGAAGGTGTTGCAAACGTACAATTATTATTATATCCAGTGTAATTAGATGGATAAACAAACACTGCAAACTTTCAAAACACATGTTAACTATGTACTTGTGTAACATATGCTCGCCACACACCGTAAGGGGCCTCGTACCTAAACTATGAAAAGTTCTCATGTCTCTCTTGATGATATGTCGTCTATTCATCAACGCTCTTATCTGACGACCATTAGGATTTCCATCGTTCAATTCTTCAAACTTAGGTAAAACCGCAGCCCATAAATGTTGGTTGTTAAGATTCTCTCCTTCTAACTTGATTGCATAATAAGCTTTGATGATATTGTTATCTTCAGTGGAGGAAAAGTTAGGTCTCCCGATATTAATCATATTTATGTTGGATAACAAAGAGTTATTTAGCATCGTGAAGTGGGGTGACATTATATAGTGAGTGCAAACTATTTGCGACCATAGAAAATATATTGGAGTATGAGAAAATCTTACTTGTTAACTTGTCACCATAGAAAAGTGATTGACTAGAAACACATTATCTTTTTGTATTGATAGGGTGTAATCACTTCAACCCCGACAAGTAAAAGATGTATTGTCTCTTCACCCATTTTATGCTCGCTTTAATCAGTTGTGTGTAATCAAATAACCAAATAAGGTGTTCCCTATGTCATTCAGTTGGGCAGGGATATTTAAAAAAAAAAAAAAACAAATTGTGTCTCAAGGTTGTAGAGGGTTGTACACAGAAAAAAAAAATGAATGGGTAAAGGTTATCCGAAAGGCCAGAATCGGGAGTGTAAGCGGAGTGTGAGAAGAAACATAGGACAAGGGTAGCCGGTGTAAGCAGGGTGTAAACTAAAAAAGGTCAAACCGAAAGCGAGGGAAAATATCTCTCTCTCCAGGGAGCGAGATAAAGAATCTTGCTAAACTGAAAACGAGATTCTTTCCCTCGCTTTCCAAGCGAGATTCTTTCCCTCGCTTTCCTCCAAGTTCCCGGAGGGCCACTGGGAATCCGAGGATGCTGTGAGGGAAGAGGAGAGAGAGAAGAGGGAATAGACGACTGTTTCTGTCATGTCGTTCCTTCCTTTCTCTCCGTAGTGAACGGCCTAATGAGTCATGCTGGCTTAGAAGAAAACGGGTATGGGTCCGGTTTCTCAATCCGTTACGGATACGACCCGCCCAACTCACTTTTTTAAATGTTTGCTAAATCGAATTTTTCTGTTTTGAAACTTTTTCTTCATTCCCATGAGAAACATCTTTTTAGTCTGGTTCTTCATCGATTAACTTCTAACATCTTTTCAAACTTCCACCTATTTCATTTCTTTAACCAGACTAAAACCTTCAATAATTATAGACATTATCATGTATAGTAGATCTTTACAGAGATTTTCCATACAATAATTATGATTCATGGACTATTGAGTATGGATATTTGTATCAGGTTATAGTTTATTTGACCTAATTTGGAACATTTAACAAATATATGTACATTGCTCAATTACTGTTTGATAAAATGCGTTAAAGAAGTGCCTTGACATTGAATATAGTTTTAGGATTTGAAAGACGTTTTGATTAGTGGGTTTGACAAGACTAACGAGTCTAGAACTTGACAAGACTCAAAAACTTTCTAGCCTTCATTTACCTTTTTCACTTATTCAAGTGTTAATATAGCTTAATTTGTTGTATCTATTCATAATTGTGAACTGGAATTAGATTTTCGCCACTAACACCATACAGATGTAGTTCATACCTTACACACAATACATTATTGGATATGCGATATCGCCGATATGATAAGAGCTTCTTGGTCTATTAAGTTAAAGAAGTTTAGAGGTTCCTGTCAAGGGGTAGAATTATGGCACCGAATTATGGTAGAATTTGTCAACATGGAGGGAGAAGTAATTAGTATATATGTTGTCCCAATGTCTAACAGTTTTAAACTGTTCAGTGAGACTGCACTGCAGCTCTGTCCTGTCTAGCTTGCCACTCAATCCTGAAGTATATCTTTCAGGTTTCACTGAAAAAAATTACACAGAACAATGGCGTGTTTAATAGGGCTTACCTAACTTGCATCTGATTTTTTCTCTCTGGTATTTTGTGTTTTTGCTTCTCCTCTGCTTGGTATATACTGGATTGTGTCAATTCTACTTTGGGTCTGGTCATATGTTTTTCCTGACGTACTTGTTATACTATACTAGTGCTCGAGTGTTAATGTTATTTTTCTTCTATTTCTTTTTGACAGTCTCATGGATGTCATATTGACATTCCAGCCGCAGCCATAGCTACTGTTCATCAAATTCACACCAACAGCCTCATTCATATCCCGATACAATTGCACCCACTACTAGTCTGAAGTGTGCCAATAAACTTAGATATTTTGTCCACATTTTGTTTCTTCATCCAATTATAGATCCCATCCCATTTAGTCAATTCAATCCAATTTGAAGAGAAAAAACTGTTGGAACTAGTAATTTGTAATGACAACGAAAATTATAGAACATTCTAGCAAGGACTTGTAACACTACTAATATCTCAGTGTAACGATGCAACTTGCCAAAGTCGGTCAAGACTTTGCTAGAAATGGAAGGTCAGTAATAGTGGTTCTAGAATAGCCCAGACAAAATGAGAGTCAAAATATCCAGAAAGTTCTGTAAACATCAAGGAAAGTGTTGACTAAGAAGAATCTAGAAGGGCCTACAATGTTTGCAATGTTCTGAACTAAAGTTATGCATAGAGAACATTCTAGAGAGTCGGTAATACAAAGCTTGTAAGTAAGAAGACTCTAGAGATAACTAGATTGTGTAGTGGTCGGTTAACTCTGCCTATAAATAGGCTATCCAGTAACATTGTAAGCAAGCAAGCACAATAAATCAGATATAAGAGTTTAAGAAATAGTAGTCTTGCTTCACACCTATTACTAGAGCTTTAGGAGCTCTGTATGAGCGACGCTAAGGCGATACAACGCTCATACATCTCCAACCCAATTTCCGCAATACTATCATTCATCAAAAATATTAAATTTCTAACATGGTATCAGAGCGGGTTCGATCCATATGGGGCGTCAAGTTGTGGGCGTCAAAATTTCCGCTACGCGCAAATGAAACTCAAGCAAAATGAAAAATAAAAAGGTACGACTCTCAAGACTCAACTATGTCAAGTTCACATTTACATCAACATTTTGTTTTACAACCCCCAGTAGAAACTATCAATCACCCAAATCCAATCATTAAAAAAAAAAAAACAAATTTAGAGAATAGCTCGTGAAATATCTTTTGTCAGAACTAAAGTAGTACTTAGAAATGAAAGTCTCCATATAAGAGTGTAAGCCTAAGAGCTATACCAAAATTTCTTGTACTCCTTTTTTCCAAAGCAAAAAAAAAAAAAATTACTCCTCACAGAGATGCTGAAAAATGCATTTCTAAAGAAAAGTTTGAGGGAAGAGAGCACAAAGAATGCCTCCTCAAATATTTAATTTCTACTCGGCAAAGACTGAGTGGGCGTAACCTCTGAACCGAAAGTGGTCAAGTTGCGTGAAAGGTGAGGAATCCCAGAAGAAGGCTAAGCCTCTGGATGTAACTCATACAAGTTTCAAGAAAATGGAGAAGGAGCAAACCGGCTTTAAGCGGAGCCTCTGACTCTACGAAGATCAAGCTACG
>JAJJMA010258309.1:0-20593 GCA_023529015.1 Papaver nudicaule | reverse complement strand
GACATTCCCATGGAGTTGGCAAATGTCGTATTTTCTTACGAAATCCGATGTATCCGCCTCCATGGTGGGCCAATAATATCCACCATCGTGAACATGTATAAATAGTTTGCGCTTTCCTTGATGTTCCATCTCATGTGCTTTGGTCATCACTGTTCGTGCTTCTTCACTGCTTAGGAATCTTAGGGCACCGTTGTTAAAACTCCGCCGGTACAGTACTCCTTCATTAATGAAGAATCGCGCTGCCTTCTTCTTTATTACCAAGGCTTCTACCTCATCTCCCGGGAGTGATCCGTTCCTTAGATAGTTTATGTACGGCTGCCTACAGTCCAATTCTTCAATCGTGCAAACTTCCGACGGTTGCGGCGGTGATTGGCATTCCGCGCAATTGTTCTGTAAAGTCGCGGCTTGCGTTGCCATCTCAGGCCAGTAGTACCCTTTCCTTTGTATCCTCCTGTACAGTGGAACCACTCCTGAGTGTCCACAAGTTTCCTGATGGACTTTGTCCAAGAGGTTCATCGCTTCTTGATTCCCTATGCATCGTGCTAGGGCCCCACCTGCCATTCGGTAGTACAGCTGCCCTTTGATGACCACGAAAGATTTCAATCTTTCGAACAATATTGACCTTTCTTCCTTCGGCTTACCGATCTCTCTCATGATTCCCTTTCTCCAATTGTTTTCTTCTTCGAATTTCATCTCTCGCAACCATGTGCTAGGCAGCTCTTGTCTGTGCACAGTAATCGATCCTTCATCTTTGCCGTTCAAATTGATTTTTGCCGCAAGTGTTGCCAATGCGTCAGCATGTCTGTTCATGGCTCTTCCAGTGTGCCCTAGTTCTATTTGGGCAAACTTAGCCATCTGCTCCTGTGCTTCCGCGCGGTAGGGCGCTAGGCGTTCTTCTTTGACTTGGAACTCTCCCCCCGCTTGACTCGTGACTAACTTTGAATCACCATGTATGTGAAGTCGTTGGAGCTTCATTTGCTCTGCCAGCTTGAGCCCTATTAAGAATGCCTCGTACTCGGCCATGTTATTGCTACAGGCGAAATCTAGCTTCAAAGCGAACGATAGTAGCTCCTTCTCTGGTGTTTCGAACACGATGCCTGCTCCCCCGTATGTCCCATACGATGACCCATCAAAGTACATGTCCCATGTACCTTCTTCTTCTAGTTCTGCTACCTCCCCAGGGATGTCTTCATGAATATCAGCCTCGTCGCTTCCTGGGAACGCGGCTAAAAGATCTGCAATTGCTTGACCTCTGACGCCTCGCGGTCTCTGGTAATGTAACCCGAACTCTGACAGCTGGAGGGACCATCGTGCAGTTCGCCCAGTTAGGTACGGACGTTCAGCTAGATAAACCATGGGGTTCGCCGCGGCAACCACCACCGTTTGGTGCGCTAACAGGTATGGCCTTAACTTTTGAGCTGCATAGATGAGGGCTAGGCATGCTTGGTCTATGCGGGGGTATCTCACCTCGGCTTCCTTCAGTACGCGACTCACGTAATATATAGGAAAAAGTTGATCGTTTCCCAAATCTTGGGCGAGGAGCGCTCCTATTGCTCCGGTCGTGTATGCTAGGTAAAGGTGTAGCCGCTCGCCTGGTATTGGGGGTCGAAGGACTCGTGGACAAGTCAGGCATCGTTTTATGTTATCAAAAGCGGTCCGCTGGACATCTTCCCATTGGAATGCACGCCCTTTCATTAGAAGTGGGGTGAAGGCGGCCATCATCTGGGCGAGGCCTGGTATGAACCGCCTAATATAAGATATTTTTCCTAAAAAACTCTGAAGCTCCTGTACGTTGGTAGGGCTGTCCATACTAAGTATTGCTTGCGCCTTTCCTGGATCCACTTGGATTCCCGTGCTGGTAACCACAAAACCCAAGAACTTGCCCGACGTGACCCCAAAAGCACACTTCAAAGGATTCATCTTAAGTTTGTACTGTCTGCAACGCTCAAATACCGTTCGTAAATGGTCAATGTGATCTTTCCTCTTTTGGGATTTAACCACAATGTCATCGACATATACCTCAACTTGCCTATGGATTAAATCATGAAAGATAGAAACCATAGCGAGATTAAGAGATACCCCCACGACATTCAAGCTCAAGCGCATCACCACATAATAGAAGCATCCAAATAGTGTTTGGAACGTCGTCTTGTGCGCGTCAACAGTGTTCATTCTAATCTGATTGTAGCCACTGTAACCGTCCATAAACGAAAACATTTGGTGGTTACTAGTCGCGTCTACTAGCATGTCGACATTCGGTACACGGAACTCATCCTTTGGACAGGCTCTGTTCAAATCTCTGTAATCCACGCAGCAGCGGATTTTTCCATTCTTCTTCATTACTGGTACAATGTTAGCTAACCATGGCGCGTTCTTTATGGGTTTGATAAATTTCGCCGCCGCTAGTCGCTCGATCTCCTCCTTTATTGCCAACGCCACATCCTTGTGAAAGGTACGGCTTCTTTGCTTTACGGGGCACGCGTAGGGTAGAACGTCTAGAGAGTGTGCGACTAACTCTAAGCCTGGCATTTCGTTGTATGTATAGGCGAAAACATCTCTATATTCTTTTAATAGTTCGACCATTCTTCTTCGTTCTTCCCTTCCGATGGACGCGCTGATCTTGATTAATCTTTCTTCTTTATCGCCGATGTCTACTTCTTCTACCTCGTCTAACGATGGTATCTCTGTGGGTTCCTCTACTGGTAATGACTCTGCCGTCACTTCTTCTTCCTCTTTAGGAGATGGTGTCACCTGGCTTGTAGATGCTTCACACAGTTGCTCGGGTGGCAACATCTCTGCTGATTGCTATAATCTGTAGATATTCCCTCCACCTTGAGTGGATAAGCGGTGGAAACGAGGCTCTAATCCTGTCTTTGTCCTTTTAGTGCCTACCGGCGCCCCTAATCTTTCGGCGCTGAATACAGACGCCTTTTCTTCAACCTTCCTCTTTTCTTTGGGTATCTCCAAACGAGCGGGATTAAAGACCGAGACTTTACTATCTTCTTCCCTCTTTGGTAGAGGGATCGTCCGAGACAGACCTATTACAGCCGCTTCACCCTGTCCCGCTAGCTGGTAAAAAACTGCTTCCGCCATATATGCCTCCTCGGGTCCAAAAGGGTTGTTTGTGGCTGGTACTCTGTATTCTCTTCCTCCGATGCTAGTTTTAATGCATTGATGATAGGTGGATGCCACAACATGGTGATCGAGTATCCATCCGCGCCCTAAAAGCAGGTGAAACGAAGTGTGATCGTCTAACACATGGAAGGGCACTGATGCTTTAATCGGCCCAATGGACATATGAGGCATATTACTCCGATCGCCTCTTGGGTGTGACCTCCGAAACCGCGCACTACTGTTTTTCGTTCTCCGATCTCCTCCCTTGGTATTCCCAGTAGATCCAAGGTGTGTACCGAGACAAGGTTCAGTGACGCCCCTCCATCGATGAATACTCTTCTTAACTGCTGCTTATTGACAGTTGCAGTGAGGTACAAGGGACGCATGTGCTCCCCCGGAATGCATATATCGCTGTCGTCAAAGGTAATCCTTCCCCTTGATAACGCCTGGTGGCCCGCCGCTATGGCAGCGATTGCTTGAGACGTCTCCCTAACCTGGTCTTCACTGAACCCAAGGGAGTCGAAGAATTGTTGTGCGATGACGGTTTTAGAGAACTGAAAGGCGACATTATTTGTTCCCTCGAAATCCTGTTTTCCGCTGGACAATTCGCATGCCTCTTCCTTGGAATCCTCCCATGCTACCCATCCCTCGCCTCTAGGGTCATGGGAAATCATCATGACGTTGTGTTTGGGCAGGGGATCCTTGTCTATTTGTTGTCGTCCGAGATCTATCTCCCCGGCCCTCTCTTTCCTCCAAAATGCATTTCGTACGCCATAACAATCAAGGGTCGAGTGATTTACCCTTCTATGAAAGTGGCAGTATCGTTCATGCGCTTTGTTGACAATGTTTATATCTACGACAGCGGGTGATAAGTTAATTTCTCCGTTAGCGGCCCATTGATCGACGAGGTTTTCGATTTGCTCCTTAGTGCAAGGTATGGGCGCCGGAATAGGGCGCTGACTGTTAGAATTATTTCCACTTCGTATTCCTTGTGGCGCAGCGCCTTGATACGGCTGGAAAGGCGCTTGTCGCTTATTTCCCGGAGCGGGTGCACTGCTAGTAATAGCCGCGCTTAATGAGTTAACGGAATTGTACTACGTCTGCTCCATCTTCGCCTGCTGAAAGATCCCAAGGCAATCAGATAACCGCGCCGTGGCCTCTTCTAACTCTACGAAGGTTTGGAATTGAAAGTTGGACAAGGCGAAACGCAGGGTGGCGATCATTTTTCCAACGCAGATCTCAACCAGTTTGTCCTCTGGCACCTCTTCGATTAACTCGAGCGCGTGACTTCGGAACCTCGTGATGTATTTCATAGGGTCTTCATCGACTCCCATTGTCGTCCGTCCTAAATCGACCGACGTTACTCGCCTTTTTGCGGAGAAAAACTTTTTTAGGAATAGGCGCGCCATCTCCTCCCATGTCGCTATATATCCTGGTTTTAAATTGTCATACCACGTGTATGCGACGTCGGACAACGATTTTGAAAACTCCTTCAGGCATAGATTTCCATCTTTCGCGTGCTGGTTCATTGCCGAAAGGAAACGACCCAAATGCTCTCGTGCGTTTCCTTGTCCCGTATACACTTTGAACTTGGGTGATGTATAATCACACGGGAACTTGTAAGCGACCACCTCTTTCGTATAAGGGGGGTCCAGAGAACTATACCCATGGTATTGTTTTGCTACTCGGTAATGTTCTTCGATATACCTAGCTAGGTCTTCCTCCGAGATCCTCCCAGTTGGTGCACTGGGTCCTTCCTCTTCTTGCTGGAAACCCTTGGTGGTTGCGAGTTTTGCTCATCCGGCAGCTATTCCGGCCAAATTTGGCTCATCGAAAGTTCCGGTGATCGGTCCGGCATCTTCTTGCGTCGACGCGCCCTCCTTCTGTTTAATTAATGTCATCAACTGTTGTTGTTTTTTCGCCTATGTTGCGAATTCTCGTCGCATTTCATCCAGACTCGTGTCTTTTGTGTTACTGGCGGCAAATGGTGCGATCCCTTTGCCCCCCTGCGCCGATGTTGCTGGTGCATCCACGATCCCTACAGATACTTTTTCAATCCTTTGCGTATCGTCGGTATCATTGTCCGCTGGCTCGTGCTCTATTAGAACGAAATCCTCGCCTGGTATGGGGACTCGCTCTGCTTTCCTTTGAGGCGCGCTCATTACTTCTAGCGCTGGTTGCATTCCGCTGGACTCGAAATCAGTCTCCCGGTGTGGTCGCCAAATGTGAATAGGGTAATACTCTCAATCCGATCCGAGTCTCAGAGGTAGTACCGATTCATCTCATTTTCCTCTCTCTCTCTCTCAAATGTGTAGTCTTATCTTTCTCTCTCCAAAAGTCCTCCTTAATGATCTTTTTAGGGTCCTATTTATAGAGACTCCCTTTCACTCTTAGGTTGCCATGTGTCCTCTTGGTCACTTATTAACATAATTGTCATCCCTTACTTCTTAAACACCCAAAATGTCTAGACCCAAGCCCAATTGGGTAAACTCAACTAAGTATGTG
Source organism: Papaver nudicaule (assembly GCA_023529015.1). Classification (NCBI taxonomy): domain Eukaryota; kingdom Viridiplantae; phylum Streptophyta; class Magnoliopsida; order Ranunculales; family Papaveraceae; genus Papaver; species Papaver nudicaule. The sequence goes on along the minus strand of JAJJMA010258309.1, from coordinate 14,974 downwards.
TTAAGCCCAGTAGGTCCTAATGAACTTGGGGTATCCACAGAGTGCTCTCCCACCACTTAGATTTAGATGAATTTCCTTCCTTGAGAAGATATGCTCCAATAAAGATGGAGTAATTTGCCCAATCTTTAGTAATTGATATCAATTTTCCAAATAGTTCTATGTCTTCTAGAATCCACCGGAAAATATCTTCAATCACCACCAACCCACTTGTAAAATCTATCCAAAACTCACAAATGAACACCATGAGAGTGCAAGGAGATGAAAAGAAACCGAAAAACGGCATGGAGAGACCGGAAACCGGCAAGAACACCATTAAAACTAACCAAGAAAACAAAAAACTAGAAAACTAACGAAAATAAACCTAGAAACTAAAAAACATTAAAAGGGGTGAGCTCAGATCTGCTCTAAAGAGCAAATTCGAGCTCGTCGGAGAACGCCTGGATCTGGACGGAGTACTAACCGGAAATGGCCTAGAGTGGGAGAGAAAGAAGAGAGAGAGTCTAGTGATACTCATGCCATTTCCTATAGTGACCCTACTTTTATCAAGTATGTATACGTTGCATCAAGCTAGCCCCGGTTTATCAATTTTTATTTGCAGTGAATTGGCTGTGTCTGCCCCATTTTCAGAGTGTGATCCCTCTCTCTCTCTTTTTGTCGCTCTGCTCCACTGTTAGTTCAACGGTCTCATAGCAATTAATATGCTGTTCTACCCACACCCTATTACGTGGAGACCCTAGAGTTTCGACAAATGCATTTAGATACTCTCTACCCTATTATTTCAGCATACTTCTTATAATGTTTCTATGTTAGGTATGATGTTCCTGGCATTCATGTAGGTTCTGTTTTTGACCGCTGTGAGAAATGTTAGTTTTTTTTCTTTTAATGGGATCAACGATTGAAAGTACTTAGAGATATCCTGACCGCCAAAACTACATGAGTTTCCTTTCTGTCACCGCCTAGGCACGAAAGTGTTAGTATTTTCAGCTGGCGCCTCGCAGTGGGGAAAAAAATGCAACTTTTAAAAGTGGCGCCCAGGCGGCGCCTTTGTAAACATATTACTTTTGTTATATAATTATGTTAACCCTAAGCTAATTGTGTTAAGAAACATATTATTTGTTAATTATTGAGATTTAGTATTCCTATAATCTATGAACTTACAATCTATGTAAGTCCAGGGAAATGTTGCTTTCCGATACTTACCGGAATGCAATTAATTTGTACCGGTTCTTACATGGTTTTGCTGGATTAGATACTGCATATTGCTGAGTCTGGATTGTGCAACACTGGGATGCATTCCCGTGGATGGCGGTTGATTTATCTCGAAGAAGAACTGCGCGGTGTCCGGCATTTCCGTGTAAGAGTTGGGCCACATTGGTTTCTGATAATGATTTGGACAAAACCAATTTGTTCCAGCTCTTATATAGAGTTGCCGGATTGGATACCGTGGACAGTGGAGTATGTAGCGACTAAAGTCTCTGGGCGCAGTTCACGTAGGCGTGTATTCCTACGTTCAGGGATATTATTTTTAATTTTGTTTGTATTAGGAACTGTGAAATATCAGAGTAGTAAATGAAAGAAATGATTTGATTAAACGATAACCAAGATATTACAGGACACAAATATTTATACAACAGACATAACCTGTCAACCGACAACTGTCGACAGAAACAGCTGTATACAGCTGTGTGAGACTAAGTCAGACAGCAGAGATAGACGCTAAGAGGCACATGCTAATTATAAGGGGCAGACACTTATTACACTTCTTACAGTCCCCCTTAAGCTAAGTACTGAAAGTGCATTAGCTTACAAACTAAACTCTGAAACAAAACCTCTGTCAGACCTTTAGTAAAAATATCAGCTAGCTGATGTAGAGATGGAACAAACTTGATAATCAAGAAACCAGCAATGATTAAATCCCTCACAAAGTGATAATCAATCTCTATGTGTTTTGTTCTAGCATGAAACACAGGATTACTAGCTAGACAACTTGCACTTTGATTATCACAAAACAGAGTAAAAGGATGTTTAAGTGGAACCTGCAATTCCTTCAGCAAATATGAAATCCACAGCATTTCTGTAGATGCTACTGACAGAGCTTTATACTCTGCTTCAGCTGAACTTCTGCTAACAGTAGGTTGCTTTTTAGATACCCAAGAAATCAATGAAGTCCCTAGAAACACACAATAACCAGTTGTGCTTCTTCTAGTATCAGGGCAGCCTGCCCAATCAGAGTCAGAATAAGCAGCAAGTGAAGAAATATCTGAGCCACCAAGAGTAATTCCAGAGCCAAGAGTCCCTTTAAGATATCTTAGAATCCTCTTTACTATCTGTAAATGAGGAGTAGTTGGCTGATGCATAAACTGACTAGCATAGCTAACTGCATAAGAGATATCTGGTCTTGTCATAGTTAAATACTGAAGTCCTCATACAATACTCCTGTAAAATGTTGGATCCTGAAGTAAATCACCAGTTAACACAGAAACTCTAGGTCCTTTTACAACAGGTGTAGGACAAGGCTTGCGGTCAACCATATCAGCTTTGGCAAGCAATTCAAGAGTGTACTTCTTCTGAGTTAATAACATAGTGTTATGTTCCTCATTTCTCTGAGCTTCTATCCCAAGAAAATAATGAAGATTACCAAGATCTTTCATGGCAAACTCAGAGCTAAGATAAGCAATAAGAGACTTTAGAAGAGAGGGAGTGTCACCTGTTAGAATAATGTCATCTACATAAAGGAGCAAATACATGACACCCTTGTCTGACTGATGAAGAAACAAAGAATGATCACATTTTGATTGTTTAAATCCATATTTCAGAAGAGATGAACTAAACCTCTCAAACCAGGCTCTTGGTGCCTGTTTGAGACCATACAGAGACTTTTTGAGATGACACACATAATCTTCTTTTCCCTTAACAACATAGCCTTCAGGTTGCTTCATATAGACATTCTCTGTTAAGTATCCATGTAGAAATGCATTAGATACATCCAGTTGAGTAATAGTCCATCCTCTAGACAAAGCAATAGTAAGTATAGTCCTGATGGTAGCAGCTTTCACAACTGGACTAAAGGTCTCAGTGAAGTCTTCTCCATACTTCTGACCAAAACCCTGAGCAACAACTCTTGCCTTGTGTCTATCAGTTGAACCATCAGCTTTCAACTTTTTCTTGAAAACCCACTTTGAGCCAAGCACATTCATACCATCTTCATATTTAACTAATTCCCAAGTGCCAAGTTTCTCCAAAGCATCATATTCAACATCCATGGCAGTAACATATTGAGGAATTTTACATGCTTGTTTATATGCCTTTGGCTCTATATCAGCCAAAAGAGCATGAAAAGCAGTAGGTAGAGGATGAAAAACAGCATGATTAGTAACAAAATCAGGTAATAGCTTAGGCTTACTTATACCCATCTTAGATCTTGTAACAATAGAAGAACCAGAATTTGGAACAGAAGAAGGAATGCATGATGAGGATGCAGGCACAGGAATTGAATCAGAAGAATGAGTTGAAGATGTTAAAGTAGGTACAAAGGATGATATAGAATCAGCAAAAGGAAAAGAAGATTCATCAAAGACAACATGTCTAGAGATATAAATCTTTCTAGAATTGTTATCATAGCACTTATAACCTTTGTGAATAGTGATGTAACCAATAAAAGTACATCTAGAAGATTTAGAACTCAACTTATCTGATCTGTAAGGACCCAAATAAGGGTAACAAGCACAACCAAAAACTTTTAGAGTTGAATAATCAGGAGTTTTAGCAAAAAGAATTTCAAATGGACTCTTATAATGAAGAAGTTTAGATGGTAATCTGTTGATAAGAAAGGTGGCAGCTTGAAAAGCTTCATACCAGAACATTTTTGGTAAATGTGCTTGTGCTAATAAAGTAAGACCAACCTCAGTGATATGTCTATGTTTTCTCTCAGCAATTCCATTTTGCTGGGATGTGTGAGGACATGAAAGTCTGAGAGAGATACCACAATCCATAAGAAAATCACCTAAAGGTCCTTTACTAAGTTCATAAGCACCATCAGTTTGAAAGGAGATAATTTTTGAACTGAACAGATTTTCATTGATTTTCTTAAAATGCTGAAAAGCTACAAGACAATCAGTTTTTAGTTTCATTGGGTAAATCCAATGAAACCTACTGAAATCATCAATGAAAACAATATAATACCTAAAACCATCAAGTGACAGCACAAGAGCTGCACCCCATACATCACAATGTACTAACCTCTAAAGGTTTAGTACTTATTCTTGTAGACAAAGTAAAAGGTAATCTTTTAGATTTACCTAATTGACAAGCATGACACAAAGAGTCAGATTTGGAGGAAAGAATCTGAATAGCTTCAGAAGAATGAAGTTTCTGAATGACAGCAGCAGCAGGGTGGCCAAGCCTGTGATGCCAAATGTTGGAGGAAGCAGCTTTAGTAGTATGAAAACATGTTGGAGGAACAGATGGTGCAGGAAGAGATCTAAGAGGATACAAGTTATGTTGCATAGTGCCCTCAGCTAGTACCTGTTTAGTCACAACATGCTTGATTAGATAACCAAAAGGAGTAAGTTCAACTACACAGTTATTATCCCTAGTGAATCTAGCAATAGATAATAAATTTGCTTTTAGCTGAGGAATGTATAACACATCTGATAGTTTGAACTTAGCATGCTTTGTATGAACCACAGTATCTCCTATAAGAGAAATTGGAACTAGCTCACCATTTCCCATCATAACTTTAGATTTACCAGTGTAAGGAGTAATATTAGACAGTTTACCAGCATCATTAGTCATGTGATTTGTAGCTCCAGAATCTGGTACCCAAGTTGTAGTTGATGGAAATTGACCTTCATCACTTTCACTCTCAGAAACAGCAATTCCTGCAAAAGCTTTCTGAATGGAACTAATTGAATTCTTGTCAGGTGAATATCTGTAGTAACATCTAGCAGCAGAGTGACCAATCTTCTTACAGATCTGACATTCAACTTTTGAGTAATCAATAGTGGTACCACCACCAGACTTGTGACCAGAACTACCATTACTTGAACTTCCTGAAGAATGAACACTATTCTTGAAGTGATATTGACCTCCACTTGCGCTGTTTGGCTTGTAATTTTTGTTCTTCTTCTTACCAGCAGTAGTATTCTGACCATACATAGCAGTAGCATTATCAGATTGAAATACCTGATTCATATAATTGAGCTTGCGTCCCATTCTTTGTTGATAAGTGATCAATCTTGCTCTTAATTCTGCAAAAGTATATGGCACTTCTCTTGTTTCAGCAGCCACAACAAACTGCTCATACTCATCACCTAAGCCATTGTAAACAATGCTAAGAAGATCAGCTTCACTAAGTCTCTCATTTATAGCTGCAAGACTATCTGCAAGTGTCTTTATCTCAGAGAGATATTCTTCAACCTTCCTATTTCCTCTCTTAAGATTTTGCAACTGATTCTTTAGCATATTTTTACGTGCAGAGAACTGAGTAGCAAAAGTAGTCTCGAGATAAGACCAGATAGCATGAGCAGACGGTAAGCCAAATACATCTCCAGAAATAGACTGAGTAAAAGTAGACTTAAGATGAGCAGAAACAAACCGATCTATTTTGCGCCATTGTACCCAAGCCGGATTAACAGATCTAACTCCATTCACCTCTCTATGCCTTGCTGGTTCTTCAATTGTACCATCAACATATTCATACAAATCAGTAGCAATTAAGACTATTTCAAATTGATCTTTCCACAAGAGATAATTCGTAGAATCAAGTTTAATTGAAATGAAATTAGAGACATTAGTGAATGGCATGCGAAAATGATTTGGATCTGGTAAACTTGCAGAATTTTCTTGAGAGATATTATCAAGATTATGATTGTGCATGTTATTGTTTTCAGCAAAAGTATTGTAGAAATTGTTGTTATTGTTGGTGTTTTTGTTGTTGAAATTGTTCGTGGCAGCGAACTTGTTGGTATTGGATCTGAAAACGAAAAAAATCATAAAATCACTGATATCTTCCAAATGAATTTCAAGATTCTTGAAACAGAAAGGATCAAGAAAATCAAGAAAGTAAAATTTTTAAAAAGAAATGTTTTAGATCAAGAAGGAAGATCAAACAGCAACAGAGATCTGGATCTTGATGAAATCAAGAAAGAACAAAGATAATCAGAGATACAAAGAAACTCTGAAAGAAGAAATCGAAATTAATTCTAAGATCAAAAGAAACTTAGAATCTGGAATCAGAAATTGTTGATGATATAAAGATTTTGTGAAGAATTTGCTAGGAAAAATTTTTAGACATTTTTCCTGCTCTGATACCATGTGAAATATCAGAGTAGTAAATGAAAGAAATGATTTGATTAAACGATAACCAAGATATTACAGGACACAGATATTTATACAACAGACATAACCTGTCAACCGACAACTGTCAACAGAAACAGTTGTATACAACTGTGTGAGACTAAGTCAGACAACAGAGATAGACGCTAAGAGGCACAGACTAATTATAAGGGGCAGACACTTATTACACTTCTTACAAGAACTATTGCCACAGTTCATAGTGTAAAGTTGATCTGTGTTTCTATCCGGAGAAAGCATCCACATATAGAATCCGACGAGAAAAAACCATGGCACGTTCTTCACTTTTTGGACGAAGCAAAAAAAAAAAAAAAAAAAAAAAAATCTCCATGGATACATCCTTCAAATGGCACGATATCAGGAGATTTATTTTTACACATATGCACCTACCCTGTAGTTGGGTAATGGTCTTAGAAAAAAGGAAGTGGGAAGCTCAGTCGAAAATTATTATGACCATCCAACAAAAGTGTTGTTCGAGTATCCACGGTATCTAATCTGGGATGATGCAGTTTAAAACAACTTCCGATTCTCTACCAAACTTAATTCAAGTCCAAGTAAACTACAACTATGGTGTAACGGAAAATTCTACAAACAGCTTCACGGTATTGAACGCGAAGAATATAGGTTACTCGGAAAATTTCCGTTTGAAGGAACAGAGGAGTAGAAGAAGGACCGCAAGGAATGGATTTACAAGGAGATGCATGCTATCTATTCAAAACAAGAACATGACATGGAATAATTTATGTTGGCTATTGGCGCAAGGTATAGATCAACGTTCACAGAATTTGGAGTGCGGACATAAATAATAGATCAACATAGTATCTGAATTGCAAAAAGAAAAGAAGGAAAGCATACGAGCCATCGTATTAGATGCGGAAGGCATTGGATGCGGCTAATCTCGAAGACCACCTGGCAAGATGCGTTTCAACAGTATGACGGAGCAAAAAATTAGAGTCAGAACTGGATGCCGGTGACACTGTTGGTGGACACAGATACACATGGAGTGGTTCTTACAATGTTCTTATATCAGAAAAATAAGTAATCGCAGAACAAGTCTTTATAATGTCCTTTGATTGGTTTGGAAGGGATCTAAAGTGAGTAACCGCTTCATTTGCCATATTTCTTTCGATATGGTTACCTCTTATGAATATATTTGGTAGTAAAATAAATTGTTTAACAAGAAACTAGACTGTATTGGTGAGTAGGTTCGAGATCGAGATCAAACTTCTTGATGGCTAATTCTATATAAAGAACACCAAAAAGGGATATAACCGCCGAAGGACCACACAGGTTAAGCCCAGAGCAACAGCTCCGTTATGCTCCAAAGCTGTGGTTGCTCTTATGGGATCTCTTTTTTTTTCTTTTGATGTTATTGTTGTTTGGAGCCACGTTGTTGGAAATCACCTAATATTGGAGCAGCCACAACTCGGCATTCAGTTACAGGTCAAAAATCAAGAAACTAGATACTGACCAACAGTGTGATATTTAGCCAATAACCAAATCCTGGGTGTCAAATTGCAGTTGTCGCTGCTCCCATATTAGGTGATTTCGAACACCGGTCAAAAAAAAAAGAACACCGGTCAAATCTATATTACCACCAAATAGAAATTTATAATGGAGTCTCATTGTCGTGTTACGTCATGTCTGGATACAAGGGCACGGACAAGGTATTAGAAGGTCTTCCTGCTTGGACGAACGATCAGGTTAGATCCAAATATTCCTAGCTAACTAAAGAATAAAAAGACACAGTAGGGAACTGTTTGTACCATATATAAAATGGGTTTATGTTCCGGTAGTCAAGCCCGTCTGGCCCATGTCCACTTCAGCTGACCCAGAAGAAGATTTTAGAAGTTTCTAGAAGTCTTGCAAGCCAACACTACACGAAATCCAGTTTTTACTAACAGCAGCATTAGTCACGGTTTGCATTTCAGCAACGGGCATACGCTGTTGGGAAGCTCGTAACGTCTTCAATGGTTACTGAAAATGCGATATGTTACAGTGCTCCGTGTTTTTGTTGGTGCAATTACCCGCCTACCCTCAATATTTCGGTGAACTTCCTAAGTTAGCCTCGACTTTTCTTTTCCCCGCCCAACTTTTGGTGTGATGAAATTTATTTTGTCCGAGTTTTGGTGATAGGGTAGAGAAAGAAGTTAATGTGTCTAGCTGAAAACAGTTGAGACATAACTTCTATTCGTCTTCACCTCCACGGATTTCATCGCCTAACATTCAATTCCTTTCCCCTTTTTTTTTCAGCGGATAATCCTTCGTTTGAGTCTGAGCTTGAGAAAACATCATCAACATCATTCAATCAATTACTTCTTATGTGAACCTCGATTTGATATTAGTTTAATTATCAAATCGATTTCTCATAGAGTTATTGATTGAGATTTGGAATTTGAATCTGAGTTCATTCAGCAATTAGGTATTTCACTGATTTAAGAGGAATCTGAGTTCTTCAGCAATTAGGTATTTCACTGATTTAAGTTTCATTTATTTATGTTAATTTCAAATATATGAACATCAATTGAATAACTGAATTCATCCAGCAATTACATATTTCCCTGATTTAAAATTAGAGTATGAGTATCTACATCTTTTCAGATCTGTATTTGGTTATAGATTTTTTGCTGATTTGTATGTGTGGTTTGTATGTGAAAGTTTATGATTGTTAGTATTTGTATCTTTAGTTTATGAACTTGGTAACATGAAGCATATTTCAATTTGGTAATGTAGGATGTTGGGGAATAAAGATTGGATGCTTGAAAAAGACCTATTTAGCCAAAAATATCGAGAGGGGGTTAGAGACTTCCTCAACTTTGCATCAGCCAATGGGGATTCATCTGGTTATGCTTGCCCATGTAAGAAGTGTGCTAATGATTTTCGGCATCCATGGAAAATTGTTCGAAAGCATCTGTTCGAGGTGGGTATCTTGAGGACGTACAACACTTGGTACTTGCATGGTGAGGAATTGGTGGGTCAGAGTTCAACTAGTCGTTCTGTGGAGAAGGAGAAGGCTGCAGAAGAAGAAATGCCTGATTTCAACTGGGATGCTTATGCTGCTGCCAACTTTGGTCCTCATGCTGACCCTTATGAGCAAATAGTCTGTGAAAAACAAGAGGTGGATATGGGGGAGCGCTATGCTAAGTACTCAAATTTGGCAGGGAAGCAGTTGCACCCAGCATCCGAAGGTATCTCAACCATCGGTGCTATCGTAGAACTGCATAATCTAAAGAAAACATATAAATTCTCTGGTCATTGTATGGATAGTTTGTTGATTATGTTAGGAAAGTGGCTTCCTGGAAACAATTTCCCTAAAAACTATGATTCTACGAAGACGATGCTAAAGGATCTGGGGATGGAATGCAAGGCTATTCATGTTTGCCCGAATCATTGTATGCTGTATCACAATGCAGATAAAAATCTTCAGCAATGTCGAGTGTGCCAAGCTAAAAGATTTAAAGAATTCAAAGATTCCGACGGGAAGATGCAGGTGTCAAAAGAACCTATGTTAGTGCTAAGATACTTTCCTCTAGGACCAAGAATTGCGAAAATGTTCTCTATTCCTTGGATAGCAGCTTTCATGGATTGGCACAACCGAGCGGCAGTTTCTCGTCGTTATATGCGTCATCCGTGCGATTCACCTCAGTGGCGCAAGTTCAAGGAAAAATTCCCGGATTTTGCAGCGGAAAGCAGAAATGTTTACCTTGGAATATCGACGGATGGGTTTAATCCCCATGGCCAGTCGAATATAGGTTGGAGCTGTTGGCCTCTCATTTCTGTGGTTTATAATCTTCCACCTTCTTTGTGTATGAAGAATGAATTCCAAATATACAATATGTTGATACCTGGTCGCAAGTCACCGAGTGGAGACATTGATGTATTTATGCAGGTGTTTGTCGATGAATTAAAAACTCTCTTCAAAGACGGAAGGCGAATTTGGGATTCTTTCAGAAAAGAGTATTTTATCGTGAGAGTAACTCTAATGTTTGGGATTCATGATTTACCTGCTCTTGGTATTTTAAGTGGACGAACAGTTCATGGCTACAATGGATATGTTGTCTGCGCAGAAAAAACTCGATGTACTCATATGGGCATAGGATTTAGGAAGGTAGTGTACACTAACTATCGGATTTTCCTCAAGAGCAGGCACACCTTTAGGGATGGGAAATTCTTGGGATTGGAAAAAGAGGAGAGAAAGTTGGCGCCAAAGAGACTAACTAACGATGAGTCGCTCGAGTTGTTGAAAGATGTTCATTACATACCTGGTAAGACCCAAAAACGCAAGGCTGGTAAAAGAAAGAGATACGTGTCTGATGATGAGACTGAGACTGAGGTTGAGGATGACTATGAGTTAGAGGATGGTGGTATTGATCAGAGGGATAATTCTGGTTTGGAAACAGGTATTTTCAATAGGAAGTGTTGTTTTTGGGAACTTGAGTCGTATAGCAATCTGGGTATATTTCATTCTATCGACGTGATGCACACGGAAAAGAACGTCATGGAACACATTTATCACGCTCTCTTTGATGATGGAAGTAAGGCTCAAAGGTTATGGAATAATCGTGATGAATTGCGTAAGAAAAAGCTCAACATTGGAGAGTGGAAAGCGAAGAAATTTAAGAATGTGGTAGTAAACACCCCGGTGTGGGTTTTGTCTAAAGAAGAGCAGAAAAGTTTTTGCCAGATCATTAGAAATCTGAAATTCCCTTCAGGTTTTTGCTCAAACTTGAGCAACAATGTGAGTGGGGATAGGTTGCTGAGCTTAAAATCTCATGACTATCATATTTTGATTGAGTACTTGCTACCTGCTCTGCTTCAACATGCCTTTCCTGGACATAAACACCTTCGAATTGCACTTCAGCAAGTCAGTTTGTATTTTAGATTGTTGTGCTCTAAGGTCGTTAAAATAGAAGATCTGAGCCAGGCTAAGTGGATGATTGCAGAGGCCATGTGCGTGCTCGAAAAGTATTTCCCAGCTTCATTTTTTGATATAAGCGTGCACAGCATGGTTCATCTGGCTGAAGAAGCCTTGGTTTGTGGACCGGTTAGGTTCCGATGGATGTACCCACTTGAGAGGTGAATTGTCGTTTCACCAATTTACCCCTTCAATTTTTTTGCATTTTTTTGGGAGTTTTGTACTGAAATTTACATGTGCATACTGTATCAGGGCAATGAAGGAGTGCAAAGGCCTTTGCCATAACAAGAGATACATTGAAGCGTCAATTACAAAATTACAAATTCTATCATTCTAAATGAGGCTGTTAGGTATGCAATGGAGCAAGCCAAAGCTAGAGTCGAAGGAGGTCACAAAGCCAATTGGGCTGCCTTTCTGGATGAAGAATCTGATTTCAGCGATGAGGGTTCCATTCTTGGAGATAAAGAAGTTTTGTTGAGCCCTGTTCAATGGGTTCAGATACGTCGGTGGCTAATATTTCAGCGTTGTCAACCGGAACTAGACGATTATTATAGGTATTTGTTGTTATATAATTTTTGTTTGTATGGACACTGAATTTCTATTGATAATGGGTTGGTATTAAAAGTATGATATATATTTATGTTCAGGGATTACCGCACCGGCCATTCAGACGTTGGAGTGGACTTGGTCCAGTTTGAAACCGACTTCCTTTCATGGTTGTACAACAAGGTATGCCTTGTAGAACCGGTTTGTCAGAAAAATTTAGGTGGCATTAATTCTGATTTATGGGTTTTCTGCGCTTTCGCAGCTTAGGGATGAACAGAATATGGATGGTCTCCTGTGGGATTACCTTAAAGGTACGGACGAGGTAAGGGAGATTGAAAGATACCGTGTGAATTGATATGTTTTTTGTTCCCAAGCTTTTGAGGCCAAGCTTAGGACCCAGGATAGTGGTGTTACCATGGAAGCAGACACAACTTTAGGAGCAAAAGAACTGATAAAGAGCCCGTGACTGTGAAAACCAGGTGGTATGGGGTGATGCAACAAATCCTACAGTTGAACTATGGTTCATTTAAAGAAGATGTGTTTTACTGTGATTGGGTGAAGGTGGAGACTGGAGTCAAGATGTGTAAGGATTCAGATTATCCTCTGGTCAATCTGTCAAGAATGAACAAGAAAAATGCTATCACAGACGAGCCCGTGATTCTCGCGGAACAGGCTACCCAAGTCTTTTATTCCCAGGATTTGAAAGAGCCAGCCTACTGGGTTCCTATGCATCCCTCCAGAAGACTAACTATCAGTGTAGACAGTGCAGATGTACCAGCTGAAGGCAGTTTTCAAGATATTTTAGCGGAAGAACCACATCTTCGAGCTTTGCTCACCTATTGGAGCAACCCTGAGAATTTGAAATAATCTGTACGTTTCCTTCTACTTTTGCTTACAGTTTTACACCCCTTGTTGTTGGTTTGTAACTTTTAAGGTTTGTTCTATGCTTAGCTAACTCTGTTGACAATTGATTTACACTTGGTTTACACTTTTGCTTATCTTTTAAGGTTTGTTCTAGTCTTTTTACACTTGGTTTACACTTCGTTTATTCCACCCCAATGCTAACACACACATTATATTTACACCCCGGTGGGTACCACCAAACATCATCTTCTTTACTACTACTATTTTAGTGCTAAAGAACAAACACACCTTTCATTAAAGATCTGCTGCTTTTGGAAGCACTCACTTTCTCTCTCAGACAAGAATATTCAGACTTTAAGGAGATTCAGGGCTTGATTAAGGAGGAAATCTATTTCTCTCTATTTGAGCCGAATATTCAGCCTTCATCAATCTCTTTTTCGAAAAGGTAAGGTCTTTACTTTTGGGTCCTTACTTTTCAACTGCCTTTGCATGTTGCATGGTGAATCCGTTAGTAATAAATGAAGTTAAATGCTAACTTTGAAGTGGAATCATGATACCTGGTGTGAAATCAAGATGCATGAAGTGAAATTTTGTTATGTTGGTCTATTTCTACTCACTCAATGCTTTTAGTGCTGCTCTGTTTAATTAGATTTTTAATTAACAAATTAGATGAAATCATGACATGGGTTTAGTTTGGTTTACGTTATTATGATCTCCAGATGTGTTTGATTTCAGTATTGTTTTTATGAAAATTTTAGGGTTTTGGTCTGTTTCAAATGTCCAGTATTGATGTCGTTGATCAAGTTGTTTATATTAATTTGAATATAATGATGTTTATATTAATTTGAATGTATGAATGTATGAAAAAAATTTAGGATATGGCATCGAATAGCCAAAACTACTCAGAAGCAGAACGTAACAGATAGGGGAAAAGAAAAAGGTCTGACTCTGCGGAGCAGAGGAGCTCCGAACATTCTGATGCTACTTCACATCCGTTCAATCCGTTGATTGCTTTCAACAACATTATCTATAGATGCAGCTTGGATCAAGCAAAAGAGATTCTCAAGCGTGCTTCCGATTATGTCGGTTGTTTGGAAGTAGGCCAGAGAATTAAGCATGACAGGGAGGAAGAGAGCAAGAAACGCAGAAGAGAGCATGAGGATGATTCTGAGCTTGAAGAGTACCAAAGGAGGGTGCGAAGAGAAGCCCGGATGCAGCGTCAGCTTATAGAAATGGGAACGGCGCCACCCGCTGAAGGTATACCCTCCGATGATGATGCGGAGGAAGCAGAACCTAAACCCCTAGTAGAAGAAGAAGAAGAAAAAGAACATGTACATGAAGCAGACCCTTTTCATGTGGGAAACTTTATTGATGAGATGGTGGCTGCTGATGAGGAGCAAGAATTGAGGGTGGATGATTGGTTAGACTTACGGATGGGGGAAGTGGATGGTGTGGGTGTTGTTGATTCTGCTGCTGCTACTGGTACTGCTGTTGTTGCTTTTATTGATGAGGAAGAAGAAGAAGAAGAAGAAAAAGAAGATGAGGAAGAAAATGGGGATGAGGAAGAAGATTCTGACGAGGAGGAGGAAGATTCTGACGAGGAGGAAGAAGAACCTGATGATGAGGAAGATTCCGAGGAGGAAGATCCCGATTATGTCGAAGATAATGAACAAAGTGATATTGTTAATGGGGATGAGGATGACGAGGATGGGGACTCGGGTTCAGAGAGTTCCTATTATTGATATTTGTGTGTGTGAACATAATTTTTTGTATATTTTGGGATATTTTGTGGAAACTGGTTGTGTAACCAGTAGTTATGGATATGGCGCACACACTGAAACTCTTAATTCTGATTGTGTGTGCGCTTTCATAACTGTGATTACACTAGATACTCTTAACTCTGATTGTATCAACTCTGACCCATTTTTTGTTTCTTTAGTCAGAGTTGTATTCAGAACTGGAAGTTCAGTCTTTTTTGTTTCTTGAGTCAGATACTCTGGCAGAAATATGCAGGAAAACTGGAAGTCAGCTTAATGTAAATAAGTCTTTTTTGTTTCTTGAGTCAGAATATGTTTTCAGATATCCCTGCTATCAGCTTAATGTAAATCAGTGAAAATCAGTTATCTTATAAATCCTTTGCTCAGTAATGTAATTTTCTTTTCGTTTAAAAAACAAAACTGATGCTTTAGGCCCAAGGGGTTTGGGAGAAAACAATGAAACTGTCCTAGTGGCATATAGGTCCATAGGAAAAAACAATAAAACCGTCGCAGACATCACTTTTTTTCAACGGAAACA
>JAJJMA010258294.1:0-10309 GCA_023529015.1 Papaver nudicaule | reverse complement strand
CTAACTATTACGATTAGGTGCATTCACTCAATGGAAATAAGCTTCTGCATAAGAGATCTTGGCTCTTAATTGATTTATTGATTTGGGCATTATGCCTTCAAAGATGGCACTTTGCCTTAGTACCTGATCAGGGTTTTTGTACGACATTTGTTGCCTTGTGATTATTGGGCTTATGTGCCTCTGTATACGGCTTTATAGCCTATTACTGAGTGCTTTTGCCTCAGTTACTGTGCTCTTGGAGCTTTGAAGTTTTAGCCATCACTGTAGTTAGATTACTTGGTGAATGAGAAATGCAAGTGACACAATAATTTGTTAACGGGGTTCGGCGCATGATAGCAAACCTACGTCCCCGGATCTTATTCGCTGTTGTTTTACATGAGCTAATAAGACTTCTTGGGTATTATGCCCGCCCAAGACTTCGGATTTTACATTATATCCCTCAAGGATAGTACTTCTTCAGGAACCTGGCGTTCCAAGGATGTTCAAGTTGCACGTCATGCTCATCAATCAGTATATATGCTCCTGGCCCTGCCACTCTTTTGACGACGTAAGGGCCATCCCATACAGGTTCCAGTTTCCTGCACCCTTCTCGTTGGGATGGGGGAACTTCTCGGAGCACCAGCTCGCCGGGTGAATACTCTCTTGGAATCACTCGCTTGTTATATTCTCTTGCTAATCGGCGGTGATAATTCTCCATGTGTGTAAGGGCGATCAGCCGTTGCTCTTCTAAGTCATCCAGCTTGGCCAGGATCAGATCTGTATTCAGATTCTTTTCCCATGCTTCATGCTTTGTAGTGGGCAGAATTACTTCAGATGGGAGTACTGCCTCAGCGCCGAAAGTAAGTAAGAAAGGAGATGCTCCAGTTGCTTCTCGAACCGTAGTTCTATATGACCACAAGACATTGTGCAAATGCTCACACCATGCCTTTTTATGCTTCTCCAGTCTTTTCTTCAGTCCCATTCCAATAGTCTTGTTGGTGGCTTCTGCTTGGCCGTTACTCTGAGGGTATAAGGGAGTTGATTTTCCCAGTTTCACGCTGTAATGAGCGAGTAACTTTCTTATGTTGTCGCCGACCAACTCCTTTCCATTATCGGTACATATTTCCGCCGGTACACCAAATCTACAAAATATGTTCTCCCAAATGAATGTGAGTACTTCTTGTCCTGTTTTCTTCTTGATAGCTTTAGCTTCACACCACTTGGTGAAATAGTCTGTCGCCACATTCCGTTGTCCGGAGCCTGTGGTTAGTGGTCCAATGATATCAATGCCCCACTTGGCGAAAGTCCAAGGGCTAAGCACTGAATTTAAAGATGTTGTCGGCGCCTTAATTCTCCTTCCATACAGCTGGCATGGTTTGCATCGCTGAACATATTCCTTTGCATCTTTATTCATCCAAGGCCAATAGTATCCCTGCATTCTGACCTTCAAGGCTAAAGCTCTTTGGCCACTATGATTTCCGCAGTCTCCTTCATGGATTTCTTTTAATAATTTATTGCCTTCTTCCCTTGATACGCATCGCAGCAGTGGTCCAGAGAATGACCGGCGATATAAGATTCCTTCTCGGAGTTCATAATTCGCCGAGCGACTGATGACCTGATGAGCTAAAATTTGATTTCCTGGTAAGGTTAAGCGGTCCAAGTAATACCGTATCGGCGATCTCCAATCCGTCTCTGCTGACTCTTCAGTGTTTGTTGCTAATACTTCTCTTTGTCTTTGTGTTGCTACCGATGGCTGCATCACTCTCTCAATAGCTATTGAAGGAACATCTGGATTTGTCATCATTGAGGAGATAAGATGTGGCGAAACTTGATACCTGTGATCCTATGGGCGTACTCCCTAGCAAGTTTCAGGTACTTCTGCATGGATGGGTCTGCCGTCTGGTATCGTCCAGATATTTGTCGAATCACCAGCTGAGAATCGCTTGTCAATCTGACATTACTAATTTTCATTTCAATGAGTATTCGCATGGCATGAATAACTGCTTCATATTCTGCCTCATTATTAGTCGCCGGGAATTCTAGCCTTAGCGAGTGTACTATCCTTGCTCCTTTTGGTGAGATAAGGACAATTCCAATTTCATTTCCTTCTTTATTTGATGAACCATCTACATAAACCTCCCATCCATCAGAACTGCACTTCAATAAATCTGGTACTTCATGTTCTCGTTCATCCAAGGAGGATGGGGTCTCTTCTATCTCTTCTTCTTCATCAATTGGGAAGTCGGCGAGGAAGTCTGCAATTACTTGGGACTGCTGAGCTGTACGTATCTCATACTGGACGCCGAACTGTTCAATTTGTTGATTCCACTTGGCGATGCGTCCCACTCGCTGAGAGCTGTGCAAGATAGACTCTATTGGAGTTTTGGTGAGGACTACTATGGGATGGGCGTGAAAATAAGGACGTAATCGCTGAGATGCGAAAACCAAAGCCAGAATCAGCTGCTCTATTTTGGTATAATTCTTCTCTGCTCCTTGCAACGTTCTACTGATATAATATATAGGTGTTTCTCCGCCTTTGGTTCTTACAAGCACTGCACGTATGGCAAAAGGTGTCGCGGCGAGGTATACTCTGAGTTCTTCGCCGTGCTCAGGTGGCTGAATTGCTGGGAGAGTGGCGAGATACTTTTTAATGCCCTGAAATGCAGCTTCATGTGCTTCAGTCCAGTTGAACTTTTCTCCTTTCTTTAGTGTCTGGAAAAATAGTTTGCATTTGTCAGAGAACCTCGAGATAAATTTGTTAAGAGACGCCAAAGTCCCGTTGAGTCGCATAACATCTTTTACTGTGACCGGCGAGGGCATCTCTATAATTGCTTTAACCTTGGCTTGATCAGCTTCCACTCCCTTCTTGGTGACAACATATCCCAAGAACTTTCCTGAAGTTACACCGAAAACACATTTTGCTGGATTGATTTTTAACTTAGTACCACGCATATGGTTAAATATTTCTCTGAGGTCTTCCACATGAGTTTGCTTTTTCTTACTCTTGACAAGCATGTCGTCGACATATACTTCCATCGTTTTCCCTATCCATTTCTCAAACATTTTCTGTGCCATTTCTTGATAAGTAGCACCAGCATTCTTCAACCCGAATGGCATTCGAGTGTAACAAAATAACCCCTTAGTGGAAAAGAAAGATGTATGCTTCTGATCTTCCTCCGCCAAAGGTATTTGGTTATACCCTGAATAACCATCCATAAACGACAGCAACTCGTGGCCTGATGTAGCGTCCACAGTTTGATCAATACTTGGCAGTGGGAAACTATTCTTGGGACAAGCTCTGTTAAGGTCGCTGAAGTCGATGCAGATCCTTACTCCCTTGTTCTTCTTTGGTACCACTACCATGTTGGCTATCCATTGTGGATATTGCACTGGCCTTATTATACCAGACGCCTTCATTTTGTCAATTTCTGCCTCTACTGCCTCTTTGTAGGCTGGGGCCAATTTCCTTATCCTCTGCTTGAAGGGCCTGACCTTTGGATCAATATCTAGTTTATGACATGCTATCGCCGGGTCAATACCTGGCATCTCGTTCATACCCCAAGCAAATACATCAACATATTCCTTGAGTAATGCTTGCAACTTCGCCGATTCGTCTTCATTCAATAGAGTACCAATCTTTACCATCTTTGGATCCTGATCATCGCCGATATTAACATCCTTAGTAGGTTCCACCGCCGTAAAATGTAGTTCTGGTTCTCCTATCGGCGATGGTTCCTTTAATTGCTATAAGGTTTTATCCCCAGACTTCGCCGAATCTTCCACCGAGTTGACTGAGTGCACATATGTGATTGGATTGGCGATGAAGTCTAGAATCTCTTGCTCCTTTACTGCTTCCTTGCCGAGCTTCTTTTTCTCTGCGATCTTCACTTTTCGATTTTCTCGCATTTGCACATCCGCTGAGTTGCACGCCTTGGCCACTGCTAAATCTCCTACATACTCGGCGACTCCAAATGGTGTGGGGAATCTCAGACGTTGATGATAAGTAGAAGGTACTCCTTTCAAACTGTGAAGCCATGGTCTTCCCAGAATTGCGGCATACGGCGAGTCAACATCCACAATACAAAGAGTAGTTTTCAAGAAGTAATCCTTGCAAATCTTAACTTTAAATTCAATCTCGTCTTTAGGCTTAGAAGCAATGCCATTAAACCCATAAATGTTATAGGAGGAGACTGTTGGCGAGGGTATTTTATCATCTTTCGCCCTCATCGCCTCAAAGGCAGTATTAAAGAGGATATCCACAGAACTTCCCGGGTCAATAAGCACCTTTGGCAGCCTGAACTGCTCCATCTGAATGGTAAGAACCAAAGGGTTGTTATGATTTCTGCCTTCTGGAGGAATTTCTTCGGCAGAGAACCCGACACATGACTTCATCCAATCTTGCAAAGGCTCTTGCTTAACAGCAACACTACAAATCTCATTTCCCATTCTATCTCGCTTATGCACATGAGATAAACATTATCATGAAATTCATCTCTGGTAATCTTTGAATGTACAATGGAAAAGCAGTCTAATTCCAACAGGTCCCGCTCGACTTTTACCTCATACACATTTGGAGTCTGAGCTGGAATGGCTTGAATTGGCTGGACCATAATAGGAGGTGGTGGTGGCAACTCTAAGAATTCCTGGAATTTCCCCAAGCGGATGAATCGATGAACTTCTTGCTGTACGCCGGTGCAGTTCTCAGTTGTATGGCCATGAAACTGATGGAATTGACAAAAGGAGTTGGTATTGGTCGGCGGGGCCCTTGGATTTCCTCTATTATAAGGATAGCGGATATCATCCCTGCAGTTTGAACTTTCAATCTGACCAAATGCATCTGTATAAGAGACACGCAACTTAGGCAGAGTAGCATCTTGGAAAGGTTGCTGGTTGCCTCTGCCAAATTTTCTGTTATCCCCATTATATCTTCTGTCACCATTTCCATTTCGCCGATTATCTCTTCCTCCTCGTCCGTAGTTTCCTCCTCTATTATCTTGTTTGTCACGCCCCTCATAATTTTCACGCTTCTGCGAGTTCCAATGTTGCTCGGCAGTGACTTGCTGCTTTCCTACCTCGGGTACTACTATCGCCGAAGAGGGATTCTGCGTCAACTTACGATGTTCTGCCTTCAACCATTCTTTCTTGATTTCTTCCTGATCTTCCGGCGAGAAACTATTGATCGTGTGAATTTGTTTTGCTCTTTCCTTCTTCAATCGCAGCTCCTCCTCTCGAATTTCTTCATAACTTAACCATTCATCTTGCATCGCCCTCAGGGTCTGTAAATCCTTTGGCATGTCCCAAAATAACTGTTGATACAACTGGTCTGTCGTCTCCATGGCGTTAAGGAATGATCTTATCTTCTCATTTTCTGACACTTCGGATCCTACCTCACTACTCGCTTTCCTCCATCTTTGGATAAAAATTTTATAACTCTCTGAGGGCCTTCTCTTGACATTAAATAATCTTTCCACCCCGGGCCGACCTCTGTTGTTCTGAATAAAAGCGTGCAGGAATTTGCAATCTAATTTCTCAAAGGATTTGATTTTTCCTTCTTCTAGCCCATCAAACCAAGCTAGAGCTTCGTCCTTCAGCGTAGCCGGAAACGCCATACACATTATTGGATCTGATCCTACCCAAGCCGCCATGTCTCGCTTATAAGCTCTTGAATGTTGTGTAGGGTCTCCAGTTCCATCATAGATGGAGGTGAATTTAGGAGTGGTGTATTTAGGAGACACATACCCATATGTAATACAATCATGAAAAGGTGTTTTCTGTGCCTCTAAAAGTGCAACCCTATACCTCGACTCTCTTGAGGATCCACTTAAAGCATCCACTTTATCTTTTAGTCGGCGCAGGTCCTTCTTCATCTCTTTATCTACTTTATGCCGTCGCCTAGAGCTGCTGTGATCTTTGCTATCTTTCCCAGGCACGTTTATCCTTCTGCCTCTTTCGTCATATTTCGCCGATGAATCTGACATCTTTGTTGTGCTGGTTCCACTCTTTTCGATTCGGCGAGTTGTATGAGAGTGAGACTCATGGCGAGATGAATGTGCATGGGATCCATGGCGAGATGAATGTGCATGGGACCCATGATGAGTCGAATGCGAGTGGGATGCATGACCTTTATTTTGTGCCGCCATCAATTCTCTATGACTTTGGAGTACCGTCTCCATCTGCAGTTGCATTTGTCTCTCCATCTGACTAGCTTGCCTGTTGTTGGCCTCAAGAATCTGCCTCAGCAATGTTTCAGTAGTATTTGTGGATCCAGTATTATCTGCTATCACTACTGGGCGAGTTACAGTAGCTCCTGGTACTATCGCTGCACCATTTATGCTTGCCGCTTGTGGAATTTCTCCCGCTACAATTGGTTCTGCCACCACCGCTGGAATTTCTTCTGCCACATGCTGTGTTTCGCCGACACCTTGCACCAACTGCTGCTGAACATTGGCTGTCACTGTGCCTTATGCAATAGCATTTTGAGCTGTTTCCCTGACATTTGACGTCTCGCCTCTGGTTCTCATAATAAGTCTTCCGCCATCACCTTGCTCGCCGCACGCATTTGCTTTTACCTCGCCACTGATCCTTCGTAGCATTGGGTTGGGCTCAGGTGATCTTTCTGTATTCTCTAAATGAGTGATGTCCTCCACATAGACCTCCTCCTGGCGTGTTACTCGCTGAATAGGTGGTTGCCGAGATGTGCTTGCCAGAAAGGTATCTGTCCGACCAACCGGTTCCATTGCTCTGTTTCTAGTGTTGTGACCACTGGGGAGTGTCGCTGGTGTAGGAAGGATAGGATGTTGTGGAGGCCTACCCGCCGGGGTTTTATCGCTTCTTCCTCTAGGACCCATTCGCCGAGATCCTGTAAAAGAAGACAAACACACTTCCTGACAGTATTTCTCTGTTAGTACTGTGGGTAAATGCCAAATAAGTTAGTTGGGCTACTTTTCAGAATGTTGATGAATGAAAGACAAAAAAGAGCAACTTTAAATCACGTGATGTGCAGATGATGACCTAATCATGACAAGAGTTGCAAAACATCCTATGTGATTGCAATTTTTGGATCAAACCAGCAGTACGGCAATCAGTTTGGAAAAACATTTTTGAAAAGTTAAGGATACAATTATTCATACTAACTCATCGGAAGTAAATACTATTCCTGCCGGAAATATATATCTATATTAATATTTTCCACAGAAATTCGTACCAAAATAACGTTTTTCTATCCACATAATCAATTTCACTGCTACTAATGTGATAAAAGTGAAATATGTGATAACATCCCTAAACAGCACTGAACAGAGCATAATTTCCAAAAATAGTAAAAAGATCTGAGAAAGTCAGGATCTGTCGCCGTAGCATACTAGAAATATCCAAGCTTTCCTAATCTTAGCAATATTCTATAAGAGAACCACTACACCAGCTCACATGATATGTCATATATAGCAACACAAGATGAAGAAATCCTTTACAGTGAACATAATTTCTCTGAATAGCATGTTAAAGCGGCTGAAATGTTAGCGGCGATCACTATGATTTACAAATCATACTATATATAGGAATAAGGACATATGATAACATCTCAAAACATAAACCATATGATATACGGCGTCTAATCAACATCAGAGTCCTACAAAGTGAGCATAACACCCTTAAATAGCATGTAAAAGTGACTAAGGCATCACCGGCGAGTTCTAACACATGTGAATCATACCATATATGGAAAGAAAAGAACATCAACCAATCATACCAAAAAATCAATGAAAAAACAAGTTCAAAACCTCTTCTAGCGCCAAAATGTAACTGTGTAAAACCCCAATGGTTAGATCTTACACAGTACACCCAGATATGATACTCCAACACACACGCAATCATTCCAAAGTATATATCAACACAACAATCATAAAGAATAAGAAAGAGATAAGAGTTAGAGATACTTGACAAGATGGTTTTACTTGGTTCGCCCCCTTTAAGTGAGGACTACATCCAAGGATATCACTAATATAAGCATAATTACAATTCTCTCTTTACCTTGCTAATCTTCTAAGCTTACTCTCAAACAAGAACCCTAACTTTAGTCTTGGGCTATAGAGAGCAAGTAGGATACTTTTCCTCTCTCCAGACCAATCCTAAAAATGTGTCCAACCCCTTTCTCAGTGAGTTAGTTCACTATTTATAGACCTTTTTACTTGTGGTATACAGCTAATACAAACAAAGTTAGACTGACACTATTTGTCACGACTCGCCGCCACACACTCATCGGCGAGCTCGCTCCTTACTTTACAAACATTGACGAGAGAATCTTCTTGGGGATAAGGTTGATGACGCATCCTCCACTGAGTCAACCAGTCAACCTGACAATATATCCGTTCTGACTTCTCTTAAATGCTCACCTAACTATCACCTAACTATCACCTAACAAATGGCGACATGTCTCTACCCGTTGGTCCCTTTCTCGACGTAACCTTGGTTCCTTCCATGTACTCGCCGATCCGTACTACTCAATCCAAAGTCATATATCGCCCAACCTATCACTTGCTGATCCAGGGCATCTCAGCTGTATTCTTTTTATACAGCAGCTCATCTAAGATGCTTTTATATCGGATAGGTATTTTCTACCCTTACAGTAACCCAAGCCTATTTGAGAATTAGGGGAACCTGCTGTTTTTACCTGGAAAAAAAATGTACCGTCTCTGGGTACTTTCGTAGTGCTCGAAGATCAAAATCGAAAGACAAGCCTAAACCAAGGATGGTCGTTCCCGTCTTGCTTCGGTCACAGAGAGGATAGAGGTTGGTCTAGGGAGGGAAACAACGAAGAAACTTGAGATCAGGTTGAGGATGTGTTTTGGGTGTAAGAGTTCAAGATCTCCGGCGTGAAGTCGACTGGAAATCTCCAAGTCTAGAAACATGTTTTTATTCTCAGGTATTTTCTCTGAGGCTCTGGTTGTTTCTGGATTGTGTGTTCTAGGTGTTCTGAACGTTTCTAATGTTCTTGCCTTGGAAAATAAAGGAAGCCTCTATTTATAGTTTGAACTCACCCTGATCTCTCGACAGAGAAGGTGGAAGTCGTGGAAGAGTGGAGGAGTGGAGGACATGCGTTGGTTTCCGTAACTGCCTGAGTTGTGTGGAACATGCCCACTCGCGCCATCTTCTCGTAACTGTCCACTATCTCCATCAGTTTCTTTCAACTGCCGTAGACCGCCAGACCAATACCCCTAAAGTTATCCCCCCGTGTGATGTTTTGATGTCTCGAGCGAGTGGTACGCAGATATTGCGTAGTTGAATTGAGTAGAGTAGAGTCGTACGACTAATCGTCGTGACTAACATGAGCGCAGTGCCTCTGGGACACGAGCATATGAGTGGCCTTGGTTGTCTGGCCAAGGCCATAAGTGTTGGAATGCGCATTGGCGCTGGTGTGGTGCCATGGCTCTTGGCGCCACGGCCTTGGCCTTTGGCCAAGGCCAACCCGTTGTGGCGCCATTGACTATGGCGCCACAGCCTTGGCTTTTTGCCAAGGCCAAGCTTGGACGCGCTTTGGCGTTGGTAGTGTTAAGGTGGTGCCAGGGCTTATGGCGCCACGGCCTTGGCTTCTGGACAAGGACCACTTGCTGTGGCGCCATGGACTATGGCGCCACGGCCTTGGCCTCTGGCCAAGGCCAGCCTGTTGACGGCTATGATTCTCGTTATGGTCTTGGCCTTTGGCCAGACGAAGTAGGTTTGTGGCGTTTTACGCCATGGCCTTTGCCTCTTGGCCAAGGCTGATTTTCGTGGATCCATGGTGACTTCATGGTTTGTGGTGCCATGCTATGTGGCGTTTATGGCTTTGGCATCTGGCCAAGGTCGACTTTGGGCAGCCTGTGCCTTAGTCGTGGTGTGAGTGCTTATGCTACAACACACTTGAGGTCATGGCGTGTTTATCCATGGTATGCTAGACCATCCTGAACTTGGGATTAGGTCCGCTTAGGCCTGTTTAGGCTGGTGTATGCTTCTCAGAGAGCTCCGGACCAGCCTGGGGCTTCAATATTTCCGAGGTTTGCACCAAGACTCGTATGTTGAGTCGTATTTAAGAGGAAATCCATGAGGATGCGTCTCTGTTGATTCTTCACCGTGTACCATTAAGTGGCCTGACTCTGGGCAGATCAATGGGTTTAATATGTTGGTGAGATCATTAGTACTGCTCTATGATATTACCCTCCCCACCGGAGTTATAAGAGAGAGCTCATTGAGAGTTTCTTCGGCTCATGGAATGGTTTGCACTCTGAGCTATAGAGATGAGCCTGAATAGGCGATTGCCTTTAATAAGACATGGTTTCGAGAGTGTTTTGACAATCTT
>JAJJMA010258292.1:294-25264 GCA_023529015.1 Papaver nudicaule | reverse complement strand
GTGCCCATGCCTAGAACAGGCATCTCCTTGCCGGAGCTCAGAGTGATCACAGGTACACCATATCTACTCTCCATCTTTGTTCCTTCTCACACAATTATTGATTCTTTCGGTAAGAAGACAGTTCACAGTATAAAGAGAGAAATCAGGATCCACCTCTTCTCACCTAAAAAGAAGGTAATGCACGGGAAACACGTGGTCACCATGTTTAAGCTCGTGGTCAACAGTAATTGACTGTTAGATACTACAATAATTTGATTTTTGAAGTAAGTTAGAAAGTTGGATACTTTATTTTGATTTTTAAAAGTCAGGGACGGATCCGTGATTTTTATTTAGGTAGGGCTAGAGTGTTACCCACTGGCAAGGAGCAGAATTATTTTTGAATCTAAAGGATAGATAGATCATAGAATTATTGTCAAAAAGCCTTAAATTTAGGAATACTCTCGTTCGAGATGCTCTTAGCTATGTTATTATTGAACTGTGGGCATCCAAAACCAATTGGCAATGAGTGGAGTGGCCCATAGGATTATTAACTGCAGGATCTTAGGGTGCCCATACAATGTGGGACTAATAATCTCAACAGTTATAATATTTGATCATTGAGAGCAAGAAGCAGCTAGTTACCCAAACGCAAGAAGTAAATCTTAAATTTTGATATGTAGATCAAAACTAAGATGGATATCATTGATATGAGACAATAATAAATTAACCAATGATAAAAGAAAGTAAATTAATAAGAACAATCTACATACCAAAGTAAAGAAGGAGACAATGTTTAACGTGGTTCGGTCGACTGTTGATGTCGACCTACTCCACGGAGAAACCCCATAGGGTTGATAGTATTATTGATCCATAATAAGATAATTGGATACATTACATTTACAAGAAACTCTTATTTATAGAGTTGAGAATATAATGCAAATATCCTAGAATTTAATCACAATACTTATTCTAGGAAACTATAAAGATTACACAATATTTTGCACATCTTCTGTCCATGTATCTTACCTTCATGTGCACACACTGCACGGTCGTCTCGGTTGCTTGTCTTCACGGTCACCTCGACTCCTTTTATACGTGATATACTCTAATAGTAAACATGGATAAAAAGAATTAGGCAATACCTGAGATCGACCATACTAATGTGCAAGGGCAGGGCATTAGAGTACATAGGCAATCGACCGAAAACAAACATCAAGCAAGGGTAAACAAGGACACACACGCACACATACTGAAGGTGATCGATCAAGCAGAAGGACTAAAGCATGCGAGCGGTGAGCAGAATGTCAAGCGGGACTACTTTGTAACTCATCAAGCCTGGAGTCGCCGTCATGTCTACTTCCCCGCCGCCAGGAGACTTCATTTCAAACTCAAGAATAAGACGAGTAAGTACCAGGTGCATTAGATCCAAAGAGAACGATATCCCTGGACATATCCGCCGACCAGCTCCAAACGGTATCAACTCGTAATTTTGACCCCTTACATCAACCATCTTCTTCTGGTCATTGCTCAAAAATCTCTCTGGTCGAAACACCAACGGATCACCCCATACTTTTGGGTCTCGTTGCATCTTCCATACGTTTGCCCATAACCGCGTCCCTGCTGGTACATGGAACCCACCGACAACACAATCTTCGCTGCTCAGTCGCTCAACAATCGGGCTGGCTGGATACAACCGCATTGATTCTTTGACGATTGCCTGGATGTAGACAAGGCTACGAATATCATCAAAATCCACCATGACTGCATGATTTGCTGATCTCCTCCTTTTCGTTCCAAAGTGTGCATCCACTTCTTCTTTTGCCTTGTCCAACACATGGGGGTTGTTCAGCAGCAGGGAAAGGGTCCAGATCGTGGTCAGTTTTGTGGCGTCAACCCCCGCGCCTATCATGTCCTGCATATATGAGTATATAATCAAACCATAACACTAAGCATACCTACGATTTCCATAATCCATGTTTTATTATCCTACGGATTAAGTTGATTCTTTACCAGGACAATCGATTTGATAGGTATTTGACGAGGGTTGTTGTCGCCAGGAAGCTGTGGCTGCTCCATAATTGACAAGCAAATGTCGATGAAGTCATCTTGTTCGTCTTCGGTAGTATTTTCATCTCCTTTTGTTCTAGCAAATTGTCTCTTTTGACGATGATCTTCGATTATGCTCTCAACCACCAAGTCTAATTTCTTTCCAGAGTGCTTCATTTTTCTGGTAAGACCAGTTAGTTGATCAATCCACCCTAGCCATGGAACGGTATCCGACACTGCAGTGATTGACATAAAACGCGATGCTTCATCCATTGCTACTGTAAATTGCTCCACAGACTCTGTGTGTGATTGGAATCCGCAGACTATTCTCCCTATCACATTGAACGATAACTGTGCAAGCCAATCATCCATTCTCACCATGCTAGCTGCACTGGTACTAGAGACTGATCCAGACGCAGTAGTACTAGAGACTCCCTGGTCGTCAGAGTTTCTATTGCTGTTGCACGACTCATAAAGCTTACTGAAAGAGGCATCAACTTGAGAGATTATCGACTGTCTGAACTTGAGCAACTGTTGATTAGAAAGGAGGTTATGCACACAGATCTTTCGTAACTCCCTCCATTGTTTTCCATAAGGTACAAGTGCAAGACCATACGAATCTATACCACCTGCATAGAATATAATCTTAAAAGCCAACGGAACGGGACGATTGGAAAAAACAGTGTCATTGCTGCCCGTAAAACACTCTTTTACAATCTCCCAACTGCTCACAACCAGAGTCCTATGGCTGCCTGTTGGGAAACTGAAAATCGGTCCGTATTCGTCAGCCATGTTTCCAAGAGTTACATGAATTAAGTCATCTCTATTCATGAAAACATGAAGAAGACCGGTCAGTGGCAGTGCACACGATGCTTTTGGCCGGTAGTGCGAAAATTTCTTCCTCAAACCAAGAAAACCAAGTAAAACAGATACAAGAGCAAGTAGAAGAGCAACAATGGAAGTTGGTTGAAAACCGAAAAACTGAAGATTAGAGTAATCCATAATTCAACACGAGAGGATGATCCAACGGGTTTAAAATGAGCTAGCTAGGAAAAAATAATCTACAAAATGATTGGATTTCCAACGGGTTTTCTACACTGCAATAGATTTATAGACCTAACAGTCGGCTGATAAAGATGATGCCCACCTACTCTCAATCAATGGTACTTTAAATCAAGATTGCTAATGGGGGGACGGGATTTGTCCCCCCTCACTATTCAAGGCAAAATATTTTTGTCTCATATGGGAATAGTGAGGGGGGACAAATCCCATCCCCCATTAGCAGCGATGCTTTAAATGAGTTTTATGTGCAAGTTTAAATGCTTGTCAAATGTTGCAAAATTCAAAAATTTACCAAACTTTGAAGTAAAAGTAACTTGTAATTTTTTCACACACTTGGTTTACAGCCGGAGGCATTTTGGCGGTCACCATCAATTCATGAAGCTTTTTGCAGGAGAAATACACCATACAGACTTGTAGTCCATAACTGGATCATGCACTACTAGTAATCTTGCTTGCTGCACCATCTTTGAGTGGGCTCGACAGGCCCAAAACAAGTCCTCTCTACAGAAAAGCTGATGGAGCATTAGGGGTGAGCATGGACCGGTTTGGGCCGATTTTTGCCGCATCCGGCCCGCACCCAATATTTGGCGGATTTTGGATTCCACATCCGCACCCAATCCATCATCCGGCGGATTTGCATCCATCGGATGCGCGGATGCGCGGATTGGGTGCGGATGATCCACTGATTCTTACAAAGTTAAAATTTATTATAAGAAGATAACATTGTGCAAAACATGTAAACTGCCGAAACAACCTACATACATATATAATAAGGTATCCCAAATTCTTGTACAACATCACAACTTCATATACAAAAAAGTGACAATGAAACATAAACAACAGCTCCAAAAAACATGTTTTACAACTACCCAATCTAAATGTGCAAAAGTTTTAGAAGTCTAAAGCCTATTGTTAGTACTATGTGTCGTATATACCACAAAAAAAAAGAAAAACAAGTCAATTCAAAGTGATTACTTCTTCTTCATCCTAGAGCACTTCCAACGCGTCTGCAATCCAGAGAATGATGACAAATAAATAAATTAATCGCTGACATAGTATATCTAATAATCCTGGCTAATTTGGGGGCGAGCCCATATTTCATGGGGGCGAGCACTACTTCAAATATCCCACCCCAGTTTATAAGGGGTGGCTAATTACAACTAATTTATCCTAATCAGTTACAAATCATAATTACCACTAATTATCTACCCACTAATTCTCCCTCTCAATTTTCAGTTACAAAAAATCACTCCCACTCCCCCTACTCCTCCATTAACTTCCCACACCATCTTCATAACTTCTCAAAAAAACAAAAAAAAAAAAACCAAAACCCAAAAATCGAATTCGACCTCTTCATATTTTCTCAAAATCCTGACTTACTAGTCTCGAGTTCGAATTGAATTCATGGCTATCGACGGAGAAGGAGATGATTCAACAATTACTTACAAGAGGAGGAAAGAAAAGAA
Organism: Papaver nudicaule; assembly: GCA_023529015.1. NCBI lineage: Eukaryota > Viridiplantae > Streptophyta > Magnoliopsida > Ranunculales > Papaveraceae > Papaver > Papaver nudicaule. The sequence goes on along the minus strand of JAJJMA010258292.1, from coordinate 20,711 downwards.
AAAATCAAATAACAACCGTGACGAAGAGGAAGAACAACCGGGGGAAGAATCTTTGGCGGAAATTCAGAGGTAAGTTCATCCAATCACTTTTTCAATTGTTTTAGATGTAGTTTGAATCGATTTGATAGGTTAGAAACCGTCAATTGAATTTACAGCATGAAAACTCGTCAAGCTATGGTAGAATAGCATGACGATTTGACAGTTTCAGAAAAAAAATCAAGAACAATCGTCTTGCTGTTGAACAAAAGCTTGACGATTTACATAGTTTCAGATATAGTTTCCTAGTTTTGCATGCACAGAATCGTCATACAATAATACATTTCCTTGACGAGTTGCCCTAAATCGTCTGAATATTGTCCCACAGAAAAAAAATTTAAGAACAATCGTCGAGGTTTTGCATAATTCCTTGACGAGTTAGTCACTATCAGATTAAATTTCCTATTTTTGCATGCCTTGAATCGTCATGTAACTATACATTAACTTGACGAGTTTCTTGAAATCGTCTCAATAGTGTCACAAAGCATGACGAGTTTGGACATAGAAAATTTTGGTTCTGTTCAGTTTTATGAGTAAATCGTAATGCTTTACCTTGACGATTTAGAGTGGGGCTTAGTGAACTCGTCGTGCATTTGTAAAATTCCTTGACGATTTAGATTGTTCTGTTGAGAATCGTCATATATTCTTTTGTTTCCATGACGATTTACTGTGTCATTTTACTTGTTAATTGATTTGTTCTGTGTATGTATTAAGGTTGGAGAAAATCAAAAGTGGAAAAAGACCAATGCCACCCACGGGTTCCAAACCAATTCTTCGTTCTACCAGACAGCGACCCGTGATAATCCATGAGCCAAACCCTGATGCAGTTCCTACTCCTATGGAGGTCGATGATGATGCTAATGTTCCAAGGGATGAAGATGATATTCCTCTCGACGTGCTCCAAGTGCAATTTGACGAATACGGAGTTGATGGGGTACAACCTAATGACGTACCCCAAGGTGATGAGGATGATGAGGATAGTCCTAATGATGATGAGGATATTCTTAATGATGATGATGATGAGGTCCAAGGTGAAGACCAACCCCAAGGTGAAGACCAACCCAAACGCAAAAAGAAAGCTAAAGCGAAGGAACCACACATTCCCGATGAGATTCTGATGCTACCAAAAGAACACGGACCTTACGGGGTACCAGCTGATGGTGGAGAGGTTCTTTTCGGATACAAAACCTCTTGGGCTCAAACAGTCTACGCTACCATGGTAATATACCCGTCCCTTGCTTATAATTTAAGATACGTTTAGCTAATTTGATTGTTATTAATAAATTTTTATCTCGTAGGTTCATTCGAATGCCACTAGAATATTGAGGCACCAAACGGCGTACCGCAATATGTCCAACTGGCCGCTTGAAGGTGAATGCGAAAGGTTCATAGAGATTGTTGACAACTCTGGTCTGAGGCCAATCGTGGATAACTCTGTTATCAACTATGACAGCGAGACAGTATCTGCATTCTGTGAGAGGTATTATGCGGAGACCGACACCATGCACTTTGGGTTCGGGGATATGGGGCTCACTCCTGAAGATGCTCATCATACTTTCCATGTCAAAATTGATGGCAAGTCAACCAGTGAAGGCTACGAAAGGCAACTCACTTTTCAGAGACTTCGTGAATTGTGCGAAGAGTTGTTTGGGTGGGGTGAGGACGAGGCGAACTCATGGTTTATGCTTGACAAGTATGACAAACCGAAGAGGGAGTTCAATCTGGTAAGGTTGAGAGCGGAGTATTCTGGGACCAAGAAAAAAGAAGAGGATGCTGGACTGGAAGATCATGAAGTAAGGGATGCTGCTGCGGCTTATCTCTTATATGTCCTCGCTATTTGTGTATTCCCTTCGTCTGCCGGTAACAGGGTGAACGCCAACTACCTCCAGCTACTACATCCCTTGGATGAGGTGAATCAGTACTCGTGGGGAACAGCCATAGTGTCACACGTGAACACGGCGCTGAGAAAGGTATCCCGGCATAAAACTGCTCAATTCAATTGCAACACGTCTCTGCTGCAGGTAATATATGGTTTTTTGGTGGTTTAAGTTCGTACATATATATGGCATGTTGTTTATGTGTAGTTGATGCTCTTCACAGGTGTGGATTTATGAACACTTTCCGAAACTAATGGCAGCAAATGATAAGTGGATTGATCTGGCAAAGAAAGGGCAATGGCAACCACATCAACCAAGAGGCCAGAGGTACATGTTCACGGGGGATCAGCTGAAGGGAAAGAAGAATTGGTACCTTTTCGTTCGCCAAAGATTAGACAGCATGGAGGCACATGAGGTAGTTTTTGACCCCTACATGGACCATAGGAAGGAGGGAAAAATGGCACCAAGAGGATCAATTTGTATGTACAATGGTCCTTTGTGGCACCCCCTTGGGCATACAATGTACGACCCGAGCCGAATAATGAGGCAAGTCGGGTATATTCAAGATCGTCCACTTGACGAAAAAGGTGATGGGGCATTCAAAGTGGATCGTGATAAATCAGGTGCTGACATTGGACGTATCGTCGTAAAATACAAACCGGAGCCCTCTTACGAACATTGGAATGCATGGAGGAATAATTTGATAGACGTTTTATGGGATCCAGAATGCATGGTGGTGCTTGGACATGAGAGCACAAAAGAATACATGCATTGGTACCTTGCATTCACGCATGCCAAAGTGATACGTGGGGAAGAGGAAGTCAGAGTCCCTCGTGGCCGTGGTGGACGTGGGCGTAATACCGTCCATGATGATTCTTCGTTGTACAAGTTATACGTAAGTATACATTTCGTAATTGAGTTGTCTAAGATTCACACTTAGATTACTCAAACATCTAACTCATGTTTTTTTTATGATAATAGAAGGAGCGGTTGAAAGATGTCCTCAACTGGTTGTGTTTGAGATCGGATAAAGAAAAGGGGTTGACCGAAGTTGAACTGAACCAACATAATCAACACATTAGGCACATCAATATGCCTGAGGCGGAGCACATGTTTGAGGAATTACGACGCAACACGAAGAGTCATCATATTGAAACCAGTGACACTCAAGAGACTCAAGAGACAGGAGAAACTTCTAGAAGAGGTCGTGGTCGTGGCCGTGGGCGTGGTCGTGGTCGTGGTCGTGGTCGTGGTGAAGGTGAAGGTGAAGCCGATGGGGGCAACAATGATATGGTTTAGTTTTTTCGTTTCGCACTTTGGTTTTAGTAGGTGAAAGAATATTATGTCGGTTTGGTGTGTTTGATACATTTTTCGTTTCCTAGGTTGACAATGGTTTTTTTTTGTTTTTAACGGTTTGTTGCTGACAATGGTAAATCGTACTTTGTTTGATTCATTTGTGTTTGTTGGAAACTCAAAGAAAAAATCAGAAATTCGTCATGGTTTATGATCAAACCATGACGATTCCGACAACCTGTTTCCAAACAGCTGTTAATACACCTAAACTCGTCATGGTCATGATGTAAATCACGATGATTTGAGCATAACTGTTTATTGTCAAATCTAAGTCGTCAAGATCTTACAACATAGTATGACGATTTAACTTGTTTTCTTGGCAGAGGGGTGATTCTTCCTTTGGTAAGTCGTCAAGGTGTTATTACATAGTGTGACGATTTAGCAAGCAGTATTTTCGGGCATTTTAGATCTACTTCTTAAATCGTCATGCAAATTCAAAAACCTTGACGATTGTTCATCTCTACACGTTGTGTCGTCATAGACCATCATTAAACCTTGACGAGTTTTTGAGAATCGTCACAATTTTATGTCATTTCTTTGACGATTCTGGGACGAAGCAATTGGGTTGAGTTGATTTTCGACAAATTTAACATTGAAGTGAGTCTTCCCATAACTGTTTTGATCTTTGAGGATCATGTTTGAACATTTTCGAAAACACATCGACAAATGGTGGCGGTGGTGGGGGGTGGAATTGGAGGCGGCGGTGGTGGTGGAAATGGAGATGGTGGTGGTTCTAATGGAGGTGGTGGTGATAATGGAAATGGAAATGGAGATGGTGGTGGTTCTAATATTTTTCTTCCTAACCAAGATGGTGGTGGAAATGGAGATGGTGGTGGTTCTAATATTTTTGATAATCAATAATTTATTTGCTAATCCCAATTACAATCTCTAATCCTAATTATGGTGTATAAGGGGTTTTTGAGATTACTTCATTGTGACCCTATTTTGGATTCGCCTTCGCCCCCATGAAATATGGGCTCGCCCCCAAATCAGCCAGGCTAATAATCCTTTAGTTTTTATTAAATTTCCTAAATAACCTTAACCCTAGTGGGTGCGGATGTCCATGGACTTTTGACCACTCCAACCGCAACTGACCCTATATTCAGTGGTTTCTAGAAACATCATCCGCGTCTGGCCCATCTTTTGGCGGATTGGACACCCAACCCGCAAAAAACCGTTGGGCCGGATTGGGCCGGCGGTTTTTGGTCACCCCTATGGAGCATACTAATACAACCTACTAACAAAATTGTTGAGCAAAATTTCAAAAAAAAAAGAATAAATTCCTGTGTGCTGTTAATAATGGAACTAGTTTCATTAATTTCGTTTCAAAATACACCCACCACCTAGTTTCGAATGCGATTACAATCATAATCTGACGCGGAAGATTTCACTGAACAGCAGCAATCAGCCGCAAAAGATTCAAATAATCTTCAGTTACAGACCAGCTTGACAAACATTATACACTAATCAAGTAACTAGGATAATAGTCCATGGCCATGGCAAGGCAGCCTCAATGACTTCAGGTAAGGGATCTGTAAAAGTAAGTATGCAATCCTAATAATACTTATCTATGGATATGGAACATATACGTACAACCACCAAGGTATGGCATCTGTCGACAAAAGCTAAACAAACTAAAAATGTAAAGTTATCGTTAGGTCACAAACCTCTACAACGGAACCTTCTTCCATCAGGTTCTCTATACAAGTTCGGGCCAACTTCCAACCTGCCCCCACATTCCTCACATTCAGGAGCAGATCCCGATGGTTTCCGAAAAAACAGAAGTTCTGCCTGATTTTGGTTCCACCAGCCCTTTTTCACCATTTCCAACAGGACCCCAACTCATGCCACTCACCAACAAATTGTTAATTTCTACCTGCTTGGACAATTCTTCTGGTGGAAGTACCTTCTTCCCTTGATCTGTGGTACCTTCCGTCTCCTCGAGCAACCTTATCAGCCAGAAGCTTGGCTTGTAGAACAGCATCAGATGCATTCTTAGCAGCAACATCAGCTGCCTCCTTCGCAGTACCAGCTGCCGCTGAAAGGTCGTCATCAGAAACCAAACTAGAACCCTTCATAGCTAGCTGGGTCCGAATACTTTGGATGAGATTTTCTGCAGTTGCAGCAAGAGAATAGGCTTTTTCTACCTTCTGTTGAGCTTCATCGACCTGTTTGTATATGTCCTCTGTGCCTGCATGACTAGCAGATTGCTCTCCCGATGGTGGTGGAGTTCTTGAAGGAGACCCGATATGAGCAGAAGTACTAGGATGTAAAGAAGGCTGCTGGACCAACCCAGATGGGAGTGATACTGATGATGGTTCTCGGCCAGAAGACAAATGAACTGTTTCCGAGACAGGTAAGGGGGTAGTTGACTGTATAGCTTTTGGTGAACTAAGTGATAATGGGGATATGTCCCATAATGGGGATGACATGACAGGATTTGTCATCGCCGGAGGAGAAACAACAGCTAGTGGGACGTCAGCGACACCAGAAGTAAGCACCTGGGAAATATGAATTTAAGTCAGTCCATATACTTGTATGCACGCAAAATTAGAACACCGGAAAAGCAACTGCAACACAAAAACAGGCCAGCATACATAGAAATTTCCTCCTTTTACATCATCCTCCCCACATAGTTGGTATACAACAAGTTGATGAGATTTTTCATTTAGATTATGCTTGGGTTCAGAGAAGGTGTCAATAAGGTTTGTAAATGGAATCCTCACATTTAACAGTCATCTTTTTTAGCATCAAACAAAAACATAATTAGAATTGACAGATAATAAATTAGGGCAAAAAAGCAAAACAGGGGACCAATGTTTCCACCCATATAAAAGAAAAATTGTAAAACAATAGTGTACGCACAACACAGCGCACACCTAGAAAGAAGGCAGAAAGTCTGAAGCAGCGATTACCCAGGCGATAAAACTATGAAATATGATAGGGATATAATGAACACAAGGGAAGTCTCAACTTTAGGGATATTCAATACTGAAACAACAATTCTTCCCTTGAAGGTTTTGTACATTCTAGACAAAAACAATACATTCCATGCCAATTGCATAGAGATTGTGAAAATCAGAATACATTTCTGCATTAGGAGGATAGCCGAAATATAAAGGAACAAAGTAAGAAAAACTACCTTCTTCTTAGCGGGAGGCCGACCTCTGCCTCTGCCTCCTTCTAGTGCCCTCTTCAGGAAACGTTCCAGCTCATTCCTAAACGATAAATCTGGAGGTCCTGGTTGAATCTTACAAATACGGTCAAGCCGCATAGGTTCAGTTTGCCCAGCATTTGGACCTTCCAACCAACCAACCACAAATTCACACAGACAGCCTTTGCGAGTGTGACGTTTCCGTTTTATCTGTTAATAACACCATGTACATTCAAGTTACATTCAAATAACATTTCCCAGGGTAACCTAAAAACCCTGAATTAGTCTGGGAAATATCAAAACAAATGAAAATCCGATCATAAACAATTTATCCTAACAAGTCAACATAAACAATAATTCAGGGTTTTAAGTTCTTTTAGCTGTGTTACAATGACACGGACACGGTGTCGGTGTCATGTGTCCAATACGTCGACACGACAACTTAAAAAACAAGAAAACGCGGACACGATAGACACAAAATAGATATGTAGTTTAACATAGATTATAAGGTAGCAAAATTAGGAATATACATGCATATATATATGATTAACACAAAAAAGCATTAGATAAACAGACTCCATTGATATTTGATAGTTCTACTTAATTTCGTGGTCTCATAGATGTGTTGCAGTTGCAGGCCTGTAGTCAAACTTGCTGTCAATAAATCATTTTCATTTTTCTTAAGTATTCTGTTCTATTTCTGTAAGTGAGCCGTGTCTGGTGTGTCGGACACGAGTGTCGTGTCCATGTGTGTCCAGACGGCTGAATTTGGTCAGGCACGAGTGTCGTTGTAACACAGTCTTTTAGACAATAATTGGCACTAAAAGAACTTAAAACCCTGAATTAGTTAAGAAATATCAGGTAACAATTTACCCTAACAAGTAGCTTACCGATTCGATCGTAGCACCGTACAACTTTATGATATCCTCACCCACATCTACGCATACTTCTGACCCAATGTCCAGTTCATTGCACTCCTCATCTTTGAAAGGAATCGAAATCCGACGAAATCTGTTCAAAAACGCTTCTAGCTCTATCTCTTTTGCATCGAACTCCTCATCTTCTTTGTCAATGAACCATACCGCTACGGTATTCTTCTTATTGAAATCTAGCTTGTTTACTTGATACCAAGCACCATCATGGGATCGGAACTCCAATTCAGGGTCTGGATTCAGGCCTCTCGGACGTCCGGCCATTGCTTGAAGAAAGTGACTCTGAAACAGATTTCTTTCAACCCCGTACTCTAAAACAGAATTCGTCTAACAACTACAATAAGAAAACCCTAAGACAAGAACAAGAGAGTTTCAGAAATGAGAATCCGAGTGAGACTGTTTAAAAAGACTTGGACCAAAGCTTTACACGTGTATGTATTTGGTTGGGGTTTCCATCCCAATGTGTTGTATACACCATAAAATGCAACGGCATTAACCTCCCAAATGAAAAGAAAACCTTTTTCAGTTTGATTGCCACTTCATTTGGGAGGTTAATGCCGTAAATTAGTTTTTTTTTTCCTTTAGAAAAGAAAAAAAATAATAAAATTATTAACTTGGTGGGCTGAACAGAATTATTGAAAAAAAATATAAATTGTGGTGATTGGCTGCAAAAAGGTGTATATTTTTGCATTTTAGTTCGAAATTGTATCCATAAACGATAGAGTTCCAGGGTGCTCTTGAATTTCTTTATTTTTGAGAAAAAATCAATATTAACAAATTTAAAGCGATTATATCAAAACTCTATATGCCAAATAAATTAGGAATAAAACGTTGCACCTAATTAAAAAGCTCTACTTCTTCACAGTACCGTCTTTTCCTATAATAATCATCCTTATGTGGAACTATAAAATCCCTGTACACATGCATCATCATCTAGAGGGGGCTGGACTATTAGTGGAAGCCACGATTTGATACACATGTTGGTAAGTTGTGATCAGCGGCGGAGCCACAACGTGTCTAATGGGGACTGAAGTCCCCCCTAGTTTTAGGAAAACTAACTCAAGAAAGCTCTCTGCAAAGCGTGTTATAAACTTCTAACCACATCCCTAGTGAATTCCCTTGGGCTTCTTTGTGGAAGATATCAAATATCTCTCCAAAATATTCAAGTACTCATTTGGGAGATTTCGTATTACACAATGAAGTGGCAATCAAACACGATATCCTGAAATTTGTTGATATCATAAATGTCAGATGCACTTTATGTGGAAGAGTCTATTGACTATCCATTTTCAGTTGCACCTTTCCTAAAATGCTGGTTGATATCTCCCATTAGCATTCCTTGGAGTTCAAGGAGCAATGACCCAAAAGCCATAATCTTGGGATGGTTACCAGAAGATGATGATGATAACAAAAGCTTTGTGATGGGAGCTTAGATTCTGTAGAGCGTGTGGAAGATGCGTAATGAAATGATAGTAAAAAATTAATGGCTAGTGCGTGCTGATTACAACATCTATGAGACGGACATGCAGAATACCATCTCGGCTTCGCCTCTGAACAATACATGTCTAAGACCTTCAGAAATCTTCTGCAAGGTAAATGTTGATGCAACTTTTTCTACTTATCAAGGAGCAGCATTATAAATTTCATTTGGCAGTCAAAAAATACATGAGTTGCATCACTAGGTGCTTCACCCTATCCTCTTCTGCATGTGCTGAGGCTCATGTTTGTGCACTGGGCATGGAGTTGGCTGGACAACTACTGTTACTGTTCATGTGCCTAAAAAATTTTGCGGCCTCCAACCACAAATTGTAGCCACCACTAGGGGTGCACATTGGGTCGGGTGGGTTGGATTTAACCTAAACCCAAAGCCAACCCACCTAGGGGTAGGTTTAAAATTTGTCTACCCAAACCCAACCCACCCTTACAGTGGGTTGGGTTTTGACCCAACCCAACATTTAGGTGGGTGGGTAGGGTGGGTTGGTGGGTTACCCACCAATTTTTCAGCCAAAATTTTGGCAAGAAATACTTTTAAAATTTTGATCCTTAGCCACCTAATAAAATAGTCATAAAACTCATTACACCAAAAAATGAAACTAGAACAACTTAAAAACCACATAAAAATCTACAATAAGTCAATAACATTTGTCTTGAAACATTAACTAGCAAAATACAATAAGTTTTTGAAAGTTTAAAAGTCGAAGCATAAATGAGTAACATCAATGAATTATCCCCCATTAGCTCTGCAATGAAGCATATAATCATCCATCTTTGAGTGAACGTCTACTGTCTACAAGGGTTCGATTTCTTACAGCAAGGGTTCAGTTTCTTCTCTAGATCAAGAAAGACGGAAGAGAAGAAGACTGAGATACTACTAGGGTTTGTCACAGCTGCGGGAAAAGAAAAAGTGAAAGACTGATAGAAAGTTTTAGGTTTTTTTTTTGTTATATAAAGCATTGGATGGCTGAGATGTGAGGATGAAGCAGAGGTAGGTAAATCTAAGGGTTAGTGTATTATGTGGTGGGTTGGGTTGGGTAGGGTGGATTTGGCTTAAACCCAAAGCCAACCCACCTAGGGATGGGTTTCAAAAGCAATGACCCAAACCCAACCCACACTTAGGGTGGGTTGAGTTTGGGTCGGGTTTTTTGGGGTAGGTCGTGGGTTGGGTAGTGGGTCAGGGTTGGGTCTATGCAGTCCTAGCCCCCACAGCCAAAACTTCCTGGCTCCGCCACTGGTTGTGATGCTTATTAGCATCTCTTATTTGTCGGCCGGCCGACCGGCTAATGATTCACAAGCGCAGTTCAGGTGCATGGGGGAGATACTTTCGATCTATGCCTCCATCCTAAAATTCCAACATTTTTATCACTTGTATGCCAAGAGTTGTACCAAGTGACTGATGGCATTAGGAACAGACCCAAGGGGGTGCTAGTGGGTTCCATCGACCCCACTAGAATTTCAGTTACAGTAGTAACTGGTAAGTAAGTTGTTTTTTTTTTTTGGTTGTAATATTTATGTATTGTGGGTATAATAATAGTTTGGTGGCACCAATGAAAATTACTCATGCTGTCAATCATGCACCTGAACTGCGCGTTTTTTGTCTTGGGTCCGTCCCTGGATGGCATTGCCAGTGGCTAAAATCTTAGCTTGCTGCACCAGTTTTCAGTGGGCTCGCAATTTCCACAGGCCCAAAACAAGTCCTCCCTAAAATGGCGGGAATGGAAAAAAAATAGCGGGAATGAAATATAAGGGATTTCTCTTTTCAGCTGAAAATAGCAAACAAAATTGGTTCTTTCCAAACCCTTATCCCCAAAATTCCCAAAATGAATTCTCTTCTTTTTCCACTTATATCTTCAATTGAAATCGCCGGCATACATTCTAGAAAATTTTCTTTTCATTATTGGTCTCCTCCTCAGAAGAATTTTTCCATCCATCCAAAGGTAAAGAAACAAGAAATTACACTGCTAGCTGGTTTTGATTTCTCTTCTCCATATCTGAAAGTGTTGAGTTGTGTTTTTTCAGGTGAAAATTGCAGAGCAAATCTGGTAGAAGAAGAACAAAAAAGAGGTTAGTTTATTTGGATTCTTCATTTTGGAAGGTTTTTTAAGGAATTATAGTTAGTTTCAATTCTGCTCGCCTATTCAGTCTTATTTAGGGTTTGGTTTTGAGATTAACCAAATAGTATATCCTTGATTTTTCAAGGGTTTTGGGGGTGAATTATTACTGTATACTCTCTCAATCACTAGACTTACTACTTTGTGAAGCTAATTTGAAATGCATGATGAAATACAGCTTACAGTGATTTTTTTTTCTTCTTTTGATTCTTGATATTAGTACCTAAAGTTTTATAAGATGCAAATTAGTTAAAATTGATTTGTCTAACAATCACTAGACTTGCTAATTTGTGAAACTCATTTGTAAACAAAATGTCTACTGAATTTGTATGCGAATAAATCGCGTTTTGTTGAGGAACAATCCTTAAGACGGGCTTTTACTTGCGAACATTGTCCTAGATACGCTTCTAAATGGTCCTATTCACAAATTCAGAAGTTGAGTGGATGTTAGTCAAATCATGTAGATGTAGAACCACTTCCTATTACGACGTCCTTAATATGAACCCGAGTCTTCAAGTTTGAGCACTAACTCAATGGCTAATTTTACTTGTGCAAGGAATGTATAGGGTTGAATTGCCTCTGATAAGAGATTTCTATGTCTGATTTAGACACATTCATTACTCAATGACCCTCTTCCCATTTGATTTAACTTGCCTGATTTTTGAAAGTCAAGGACACCCTGATTACGCAAATGTGTCTACTATTTAAAACCAGTATTGTATTGATGATTTTGTATGTGAACTTACCATTCACTGGCAGTAATCGTCTTAGATACACATCCAAATGGTCCTGATTGCAAATTGACCAGTTGTCTGGATTCTGGTCAGATCATGTAGAGATATTTCCTAGCATAACTTACAAAATGAAGGGTCTTACTTGGTCGACTGTTGATAATTGAGAACCTACATTTACAAAAATGATAGGGCTGCTTGATGACACACTCTCTAATACAACCCAATTTACTAATTTTACTCTTAAAATTACTCGATGTCTCATTAAACACAAACTTCAGCTCATTCGCGTAACTGAATTTTCAATTTAGAGCATCCTTTCATTAACAAATTGTCTAATGATCTCTTTAGGCTGTTGCTTCTTAATACAGATTTAAGCTAACAAAGGTGCCAAGGATTGAAGTAGGGGGAGTTGAAATACCTAAGAGAATTTTGATTTTTTTTTTTCGCTTGCAAGTTTTTAAGTAATCAACAGCTGGTGGCCAGTAAATTAGGAAGATTAATCACTATGTATCTCTTCTCATTTGATTTACTTTTGTTTTCTTTCTGAATTGTCAGGGGCGCCATGGTTAAGAAATTTCACGTTACTCTGATTCTTGTATATCTGGTATTTCCGTTAATCCTCTTTCAACTCAAGAATAATGAATCATTGCATGCTGGGTTTGATATAGTGGTTAAGAAGCTAGAGGGTTTCAAGAATGTGATGTGTGATTTCGATAAAGTACTGTATCCGTTTCTTATGTTGATGTGTGGCACAACCCTAATCACTGCTCATTTGTGCCTGGTCGTGAATCATACGTATGAACGTATGTTGTTGGGGTTTGTTGGTTCCGTAAAGCGAAATGGCTTAGACAAGGTGATGACGCGAAGGGTCTTCATGTCCATGACTGGGTTGATGGCTCTGGTTGTTGTTGAGATCCAAAGTATCATTATCTTGGCTTTTCTGAGTTCGTTGTTTGTCACTCTCGTCGATCTTGTGATGTTCACATATAAAAAAGATACATCTGGTTTCACAGAAGGGGTTTGTCTTTGTTTCTTTGCATCAGCTGTGGTGTATGCATTTCAGAAGGTTGTTTATCATGCCTTAGCATGTTTCTGTGTGTCTGGATTTGCATTGGCAGCTAAGGTATATTATCTCCCTCCAGCTTATATATCATACACTGTTTTCTTTCTTTACCATATGATTTTCATATAGTTATTCTAACTAATTTAGATATTTTGATTAATTTCAGCTCCTAGAGGCGTAAAACATGCATATCTGTTGAGGGAGGAAGCTGGCCGCTTAATTGATTTTGAGCTTTCTTTCGCCGACTACTATAACAGGTTTTAGTTGTTTCCTTTGGTCACGGTAACAGATCAGCGGTGCACTGTAAATCTTTTGACCTCTGAACTCATTTCCTGTTATTCTTGGCTTTATGATCACTTTGCTTGCACTTCTCTGAACTCTGTAAATACTTCTAATGCTGCCTAACACTTAGACTTGAAGCCAGGTTTTTGAGGTTATCCACTAGTCATTATCTTAACTGCATTTTCTTAAACCAAATTACATGTGTAAGTTCCATTTTATATGGTTGGTAATTATCTGAATTTTGTTTTGCATTGTTGTTGACGAACACAAGCTCACCATAATTTACCTTGACTCCCATTTAGTTTCTGTAATCACTCCATTGATTTATCTTCACACCTAAAGCAGCTTGTAAATAAATTCGGCTTGGGGCGTTAGAGTACACTATGCCCAGCAGAACATAATGTTCAATTACAATAGAAGCAGTAAACAACTGAAAACAGAAACAACAGCCAAATATAACCGGAGAAAGAAGAAACATCGTATGGTAATTGGTAAGACAACTTTGTAAGGAGCTTATCACAAGGGAAAGAAAAAACAAGCAAAAACAGGAAATAGGGAAACATCTTGTCAAGTGAGGATGACTTATTGTTGAGAAGTGAATCGCATATGCTACCCAGAAAGAGAAGCAAAGTACTCCTTCGAGCTTTTACTAAGGGAAAGCTTCAATGACAGACTGAATAGCGCGGATGGGTCTGATCTTGTGAGACCGAAAACCTGCACGTTTGAGTAAACTTTCCCAATCATCTGCAGTTCTCTCTCTACCACCAGTATTCACCAACATGTCAATATCAAGAATCAATCTTGTCTTAGTAAGTTCATGTTGAGATTTTTCTTCAAGTGCTACATCCACTATGATCAATTTCCCTGTCTCTTTGGGTATTGCTTCTTTGCACTTCTTTAGTATGCTGACACACTCTTCATCAGTCCAGTCATGCAAGATCAACTGTTTTACAATTCAAGAAAACAAACATCCATCCTTAAGTTAGAAGAAGGGCCATTTTTAAACGAGTACTAATTGGAAATTAAGTTAGAAGTCTCACCTTGAGTAAGATAGCTTGAGCACTGGGAACAGACTTGAACATATCACCGGGAACTTTCTTGATGTTCGGGTGATCATGAGAGTTGGCAATGACATGAGGAAGATCATAAAGTGTGCATTTAATATGAGGAAAAGCTTCATAGATTGCCTTAATTGTTGTGCCATTTCCTCCACCAATATCCACAAGTGAATCCAAACCTTCGAATGTGTCTCTGCAATCCTCGATTAGAGTCTTGGTCAAAAGTCTTGTTTCTCCAGCCATTCCTTCGTTGAACAACTGACTTTGATCAGGATTGCCTTCTAAATACGTCCATATATTCATCCCCATTCCTTCTTCGAATGCGGTTGTATTTCCGGCCGCCAACCCGTCTTTCATGAAATGCCATGGTACCATGAAATCTTTTTGTGTCATGCCTAATATCATTGGCACCATACTTCTTTCTGCATCTTTTAAAAGTAAAGTACCGGCTGGTTTAAGCGAGTATACCTTATCAACTCCACCACCATTGCAAGTTAAGATATTCAGGTGCACCAAGTATCTCAAAATTCTGTACAAGTAATCAGAATTGACATTCGCAATCGGGAGTTTCGACGCAAGTTGTGCAAGTGTGATTGACCCATTATTGTTTTTGATAATATCTGCAATTCCGATCTCTACTGTGCAACGGAGAACAAGTGAATCAGCAAAACCATAGATTATATTCCATAGTTGAGCTTGATCCTTGATGCCAACTTCTTGTGCTTCAGCTGGTTTCATATCTAAACTACCCATGATATATATGAAGTTTGTGTAGTATTTCTTAAGAAGACTATGTTTGTTTGGGATGTGTTGTGTTTTTCAAATCTCTTCATAATGGTGTAATTTATAGACATGATAGGGAGTAGAAAGTACAGAATAAGGGTCAATTTGTTCGGCTGATAAAAATAACAGAATTTTGAGTGCACCCAAAGGCTGCTTGATCTACTGGTTCATTCTGTACCCAAATGCATGGCATCACCATTGATATGTGCATGCACCAGATCTCCATCTGAAGATCAAGTTGGTTGACCATATATTATGTCATGCTGCCCACGAGAGAATAGCAAGATTCTCGTGGGCTTGGTTCAGTCAATATATAGCCATCTTGGTCCATAGAACTTTCTTAAGTGACAAATCTCATGACAAGATTTTCTATGTAGCTGGTGAAAAACAACAAAACTTTAATTTCAAAAGAAAAAAAAAAACAACAAAACTTTTCCAATCTAATGAAAAAACAGCAACAAAATGGACTCCTTTAAAAGCTTAGTCAATTGCTGTGACATTGACCAGTCAACTGTGGAATGAGTCAAACCATTTGGCCACTCCAACAAAGCAAAGCAAAACCCTAGTAGTTTAATTATTTTCTCTCCAGTTACTATACAAAACCCTAGCAAAAATCTTAGCCGAAGAAGAAGAAAAAATGTCAAGCCTTCCAAGTGAGATCTACCTCAACATTCTTGTGAGAGTACCAACAGTGAAATCATTGCTGAGATGTAAGTCAGTTTGCAAGTCATGGTTTTCATTGATTTCTGATCCTGATTTTGTTAGAATGCATCTTAATCATATTACCCAAACAAACAACTCCAGTATTATGATCAAAAGTTGTGATCATCCTATTGATGGTTGTTCGTTCTTTTCATCCTCGAATGAATCTGTTGTTGTTCCATTGGATTCCCCCCACAACAAACCTTTAGAACGGGTTCAACTGTGCGGTTCATGTGACGGCTTGGTTTACTTTGTGAGTTATCCGATGGGATCATTGTTCTTATGGAACCACTACGGGAAAAATAGTAATCGACAACCCCTGAAAACAGTTGTCGTCCACTATACAACAACTCCATCCAGTGGGTTGCACAAGGGGGGGGATGTAGAAGGTCTTCAAATCTTCACAACTCTTCACTATGAGTTGTCAACATAGTTGTCATTTCATTTTGTACCACCATTGACTCAGTTGTTAAACTTAATCCGAATTACTGGGAAATGTCTCACACAACTCTACCAATAGTTGTGAGTAGACCTCTTTCACTACATTTACTGGAGTAGTCGATCAGAATTTCACTACACATTGATAGGTTGTCTGATCCTATTTGACAACTTGGGTGTTGGTTGTAATGATTTGTTTCACAACTCCCACACTAATTGGGAATACACCATTTCTCAACCATTGTTCTAGTTGTAGGACTTTCTTACACAACTGCAAGAGCAGTTGTCATCTGATCTTTGACAACTCAATGTCAGAGTAGCAGATATAGATATGGTTGTAGCCCCTATCTTGAACAACTCCTAATTGAGTTGTGAGATGTTCTTACACAACTCATCTCAAGAGTTGTGTCCAAATATTAATTAGGAAAAAAAATATAGAAAATGCACTTTTGATTCTAATTTAAACAGGTATTATTAATAATATTTATTAAGTATTGAAGATAATTTACAAAAGGGATGCTAAGAAGCATATGTACAACTTAAAAGAAAATCCAAAAAAAACTTGCACACTATTGTTCAACACAGAACAAGATATGTACATCCTTAATTTGTAGACTAAACTTTTAACTTCTAAGTTCCTTTACCTATCTGCTAAAACAGTAGATGACTTTGTTGCATGAAACTCTTGTGAGGAGTCCAATGGAAGATTTGTTTCTCCTCCATTCCAAGGATCCCTACTGCAACACCCATGCAGAGTACCTTCTTCAGTTGGAATTTAACCACATCCTTAGTTTCATTAACCTTTGATTCCGAGGGATTCCGAATGAGTAAACAAGTGTGGGAATTTTCCTGCACATAGACAAGTTTCAAGTTGGGTAAATACAAGAGTGCAACTGAAAATGAGAAACTGAGAAAAATACAAGGGTAGACTGACCAAAACAAAGATACAAACTTTGATGATGTTAACGGTCGTAGGAGATTGACCAAAACAAAGATAATGATGCAACGTTTGCACAAATTATACAAATGGTGACTAACTTACTGTAACCGAACATGGTGCCTCGCTCACAGACCATCACATTCTGGTTACCAGCCAGCCTAACCTTCTCTGCAGGACCAAACTCTGGACCCTGGTGAAATCCCATCTTCGCAGCAAGATCCCGTGCTCTCTTTACTACTTCCATGTTGGGTATTTGAACTGAAATCCACCATTGTGATAAACCCTGGCACCAGATCAACAAATCAATCGGTTCAAATAGCAAAAGACCAAAAACATGAAATCAAGTAGCAAACAAACAAACTGATATTGATGTTGACTTTAAAGTTGGCAGCTTACATGTTTCCCAGTCTTTAGTCGAATGCCCAGTGGTAACAGCAGGACCTACAATAGCTCCTGATTGAATGTACCACAACACCTATTTCAGCGAGTGCAGTTCTAATGCAATATCTAGCACCAACCCTCGCTATAGAGCCAGTAATGTTCTCAAGTACGATTGCCATGAATGAAAACCTGAATCGTAAGAAGAAAAACAAGCAAAAACATCAGTCATCATAAACCATAACTCAATCAACAAAGACCAACAATAAATGGACTACAGTATACTGATAACCCATGTAGAAAGTTAGAAACAGAGCAAGTAACAATGCAGTGACTTGATAATTCCACTAGAACACCATAGGTAAACACATATATCCCCACATTCCAGTACATGTCTACATTGCTCACCAAATCAAACACCTTCCAAATTTGTTATCAAATAGGCATCGTGTAAATTACTTGAGCCCATTACATGTATTAACCTCTAAAATCTACCTAAGGCATTGCATATATAAACCAGTCACAATAATACTATAATAGCACGAGAACATGAGCACATATCTTCCACTTTCACGAAATACAACAACATGCATTGCTTATGTGTCAGGTGTAAAATACAGATCTAGCCTATCAATGAAAACTCATAGTACAGAAGAAGTTAACAACAATTGACTATACATATAGACACTTAAAGGTAAGCAGGGATTAAGAAACAGGTAGATAACATTTCTTAATCCTCTATGTCACAAGACCTGCTTTATGTTGCTCAATTTCTGCCAGCTATACGAGACTCCCAGCTATAATTAGTCGGAGCATCAGATACCTCAGGCATTGAAAACTTGAAACAATATTGAAAAGGGAAAAATCAACTAAACAAGCTAACGAAAGTTGACTACTCTACTCATACAAACACATCAATGAATTATAATCCTTCTTTTCATACAGATACTCAAATACTACTATGCCCACTGTCATCAAAATCAAACCAAGCTCATAAAAAAATGCTAGTTCAGTAAGTGAGCTGGTATGGCATGCCATAACAATGAATCTATGTAGTCAGGCAGACTTTACTAACCACAAAATACTACACTATCATTTCTTTTGCAAAGATAGACAAATATATGCAAACACAGTAAGCAAAACCTAGGCAAGTAGGAAAACCATCCATTACCAACTACAAGAATCGTTAAGTTTAGCCAAAAGCTGGTCTGCCAACTAATTAAGAACTCAGCTCCCAGAACAAAATAATTCTAAAATATCAAACTAAGCAATCAAAAATAGGTCTTTCTTCTCCTCCTATTCATTTGAACAACTTCATTTCATTAATTGAAGAAAATCAGATAAAAAAATAACAAATCAAAGCCTGATTTTATCAACAACAAAAAAAATCTAAAAACCCCCAAAATTAAAATAAAACCATACAAATCAGATTACTAAAACACCCTAGAAATCAAGAATACTAACTCTAGAAATAAAGAATAATTTCGATTTTAAACTAATCGAAACAAGATTTAACATCAAAAATTAAATCAAATCAAAAGCCCTAATAATCAACATAGCAGGAGAAAGAGGAAAAGAGGTCGGAATATCCTTGCGTTTAGATCTAGCTTATTAGGGCTCAGATCTAGCTTCTTAGATCATCAAAAGTTCAAACCTACGATTATCTTCTTGATTCCTCCCAGCCCCACTCTTTTTCTCCCTTTTTCTCTTTCACTGAGATTATCTTCTTGATTTGTTTCTCTGATGGTTTAATAAAATGATGGTTTAAACTCGATTTGCTTTGTGGTGGTGGTGATGGAATCCATCTCTAATTTTCTCAGATTCTCACCACAACAACAAAGAAATTCGAAAAGAAACATCTGGGTAGATTTTTGGATCTAGCTTAGGGTTTTGTTAAGCATCTGGGTAGATTTTTGGATCTATTTTTGGAAGAAGATTTTTGGTGCGGTTGAGAAGGATTTAGAAAAAGGAGCAGGTGGGAAGAAGGTGCGGTGGTGCGGTGGAGAGAAAGAGAAAGGGAAGAGAGTGAGAAAGAAAAGGGGAAAAAGAAAAAAAAGGCTCGATTGGGTTAAACGCCATCTACCTTTGGGCGGGGGGCTGTTTGGATGGGAAAAACACAATCTACAAGACAATGACTTATGGCCGTTAGATTGAAATCTAAACAATCTCATTGGTTAATAACAAGCTTACGGATCGAGAAAATCTTTTTGTTTTAGGCAAACCAAACAAGGGTTGCCTACCGTTGGATTGATCCTTTTGGACGGTGTACATTTGTTCATTGTGTCATACGGATTGAGAAGCTTTGTGCTTCTTTTGTGTTTCTTTTGTGCTTCTCTTTGTGCTAAAACGACCTACGAACTAAATACCTCGAAGCTCCGAGTGACTTCTAACCTCAAATTTAGCAGAATCCATCATGGAATTGATAAATATGGAGTCGTGGGGGTCTATTCAAACTTTCACGCCCCAATCCCCAGGACCCCCTATGTTCTGGTGTTGAAAATATTCCAACACATTCATCGTATTTCTGGTGTTTGCTAGGTCCATAGTGTGACAAAACACCCTTAATTTGTGTTGATTAGCAGAATCCATAATAGAAACTGGAAATAAGGAGCTCAGGTGTTGATTCGAGCTTCAAATGTGGTAGAACGACATACGAACTATCAACCTCGAAGGTCCGAGTGAGTTCTAACCTCTAATTTAGCAGAATCCATCATGAAGCTAGTGAATATGCATCTCAGGTGTTGATTCGAACTTCAAATGTGGTAGAACGACATACGAACTATCAAGATCGAAGTTCCGAGTGAGTTTTAACCTCAATTTTATCAGAATCCATCATGAAACTGATAAATATGGAGTTCAGGTATCGATTCGAGCTTCGAATGTAGTAGAACGACATACAAACTTTCATGATTGAAGCTCCGAGTGACTTCTGACCTAAAATTTATCAGAATCCATCATGGAAACCGGTTAATATGGAGCTCAAGTGTCGATTCGAGTTAAGAATGTGGTAGAACGACATACGAACTATAAATATCGAAGCTCTGAGTGACTTCTAACCTCAAATTTATCAGAATCTATC
>JAJJMA010258276.1:0-20184 GCA_023529015.1 Papaver nudicaule | reverse complement strand
ATATTCTATGCAGGAACTCCATATCAGTGAATTAATGAGCCGCAGAGCTATAAGCATGGAAACTGGAAGTTTTTGAAGCATGAAAGGGCCGTACGAGGTTGGAAGTCTACCAAATGCAGACAGTAGAAAAGTGTATGGGCTTACTTGATAGTATGAGGTAGGACCTTTGGTGGCACGGGGAAATTAATTCATAGTGGCAGTTCTGCACAATCATACGGTGAACAGATTTTCTGTAGCAACAAAATCCTAATAATGGGGATTCATTATAGTTCAATGTTTAATCACAGAAACATGTGACACTGAAATGTACAACAACGTAGACATATTGAAACTAAAACTTCCTAAAGTACCGTGATAGTGTGTCTCCTTGATTCTTTGACGACGCTCAATTTAATGGTGTACCGCAGCAAATGATCAAACTATGCAAACATTACTCAAAGACATGAACATGTTGATAACGAGCATTATGGTGATATACTTTTAACATAAGATGTCAGATGATGAGCAAAAAGGACAATGAGTACTAGCTTTTAGTAGGAGAATTGACTGAAAAACTTATCAAAGCTAAAACATGAAATTTAGAATGGAAGGGCACAAACCGACAATCGAAGAGGTTGAGCACCGGTCGTGGGCCCAGCTCACACCACTGTGAAATAGTCCGTGCCGTTACGGCATAACCATAAAAAAGATCATTAAAAAAGCGTGAGCCGTAATTAAAACATTATAGACGGACTACTACAGAGAAAGGAGAAGCATCTAATAGTCAGAATACAACAACAATGCACACTCTAGGAATGCCACCATGGACACCTACAAGACCTGATACAGCACCACAAGTTACGATAGCAGAGCCTGCATCTACTATTTAGACAACTAATACTGCACCTTCAGCGCCACAAATATCTACAACAACAGAACCTGTAATAACATAGGCAATATCAGAACCAGTAACACAACAATTAACGATGAGCAATGCACTACCAACAACTCCTGCAATAGTACCTCTTTCGTCAACAACTGTGGCGGAACCTGCTACTTAGCCAAATACAATCCAGATTGATGACATCGCAGATATTCCGTATACGAGAAGATTAGGGAAAGAACCAATGTTACAATCACCAGTCATTGAGCTCCCAGCTGACATGTTCAGAGACATGATGAAATCAATTTCTACACTAACTGAAAAGGTAGGAAGATTGGAGATGCTGCAATCAGGACAACCGATTGCAGTAACTACAATATCAAACACAAATCCAGATTTACTTGATGGAAGATTCAGGTCTCCATTGGAATTACCGACATCTGTACCGGAAAGAATGTACCAGTCAAATAGGAATGACAGAAGCAGCTACCAAGGAATACAGACAAACAACTCAAATGCAACAACAAATCAACAAATGTTGAGCCATGTACCAACAAAAATAAAAACAAGAATGGCAGTATCAAGACACCAGAGACATTTGAAGAAAAAATCATAAGGATGCTTCGAGAGCAGGAAGACAAAGTGAGACAATTGATTGCAAACACAAAAATTGATCCAACTAGGAAATTTCACGATGGACCATTCTCAGTAATCGTCAAAAAATGCAGTTTGCCAGAGAAGTTCCATTTACCAACTTTGAGGACGTTCAAAGGAGATACTGATCCTAATGAACATACATTCTACTACGAACAGATGATGGCATTATATTTGAACAATACACTGATTATGGCTCGTTTCTTTCCAAGTAGTTTACAGGATGATGGTCTTAATTGGTTTAACAGTTTGCCTGAAAATTCGATTACAACATATGAAGACCTTCGAGACAAGTTCAAGCAGAATTATTCATGCAATATTAAACAGACATATGTCCTAGAAATACTATTTGATGTGCAACAACAACCAGATGAATCGTTTACAGAATTTATGCGAAGATTCAAAGCAGCAGCAGCAGCAGCAGCACCAGTGGGAAAGGAAAATGAGAAGATGATATGTTACTATTCAAAAAAGCACTTCTACCAGGACCTATAAGAGATTCATTTTCAGGCTCTGTGTTGAATTCCTTGGATGACATTAATGGAAAAGCTGGGAAATTCGTGCGAAGAGAACAGGACAACGGTCTAACAAAGTCAGACAAGAAGATGTTTCCTGAACACAAAATCTATGCGACAATACCAAATTCTGGGGATAAGAGAGTACATTCGCCAAAATCACCAATGGACCAGCCCGATCAGAAGAAAATTCATAGGGATGATATTGAAAGTAGATGGAGGGAAGAAGAAAAGACGTTCATAAAGTTAAACGCATCCCCAGAAGAAATACTTAAGCATATTAAAGATGAACCATTCTATGAACCCCCAAAACCCATGAGAAATAGTGGAAGAGGGAAGTCCTATTGTGAATATCATGGATCATATGGTCATCATACTAATTTTTGCAGGAATTTAAGAAGATTCATCGATAGGAAGATAAAGGAAGGATATCTAAAAGAATTTGTTCTGAGCACAGGAACAACACCACTGGGGAGTAAGAGCCTAGAAAAGGTTGTCAAGGGATGCGTGAATATGATCCATTCTGACCCAATGCCTGTGAACAATACAAGGATAGATATCTTAGATACGAAGAGAAAGATAGAAGAAGTAAACTCTACAGGATGTATCCTTGATGCGAAAAGCAAAGAATTGATTCTATCACCAAACGACATTATATTCACAAAACATGACTTGGCCGGAGTCACTATACCATACTCTGATGCATTAGTAATTGAGCTACTAATTGACAACTGGTATTGCAGGAAAATCCTAATCGATCAAGGTTATGCGATATCATTTATCTTCAAGCAGCAGAACAAATGAAACTCACAAAGGAAGGAGTTCTCAAGGAAAATACCTCTGCAATAATAGGCTTCAACGGATCAAGGACCTACCCAATGGGAGAAGTAACTTTACCAATTAAAGCAGGACCCATTACGACATTGGTAACGTTTTTTGTGCTAAACACAAAGTCGCCCTACAATGTGATCTTAGGAAGGAATTGGCTACATGTAATGCAGGCCGTACCGTCAACATACCATCAGAAGCTTAAGTTCAACACAAGGGATGGAGTATGCATAATACCCGGAAATCAATCAATCTCGAAAGAATTGGCAGTATTGGCATTGATCAAAGGAGACTCATATGAAACAACAAGGCAAGATTCGACATACCAAGTATGAAGTCAGAACCTGAAGAAAAATTACTAGAATGAAGATACAGAGTTACAGAACCTGGAGAGAAAAAGCGAGAAAAAGAAAATGTCAACTCACAGTCAGAAACAACAACAAGCTCATGTTAGAGCAATAATCAAGCCCATAGTAGAGCAATAACAAAAGCTCATGTTAGAGCATCATTAAAGCTCATAGATTAGAGCATTAGATAAATAAGGAAAAAGCTCATAGAAGAGCATAAGACAGAAAGCTCATGATTAGAGCATATAATGTTTGTTTAAGAGTACTTGCAATGGTACCTTTTTCATATTTTTTCATAAAATTTTTTTTCCGCCAGGATCATTCATTAATCGTATATTCAGCAATGCAACCGAAGCTGTCATTAAATCAGAACCTGTGAAATCAATACAACTGACTCTGAAAAACAGAATTCACATTACATAAAATATGTAGTAAAGAAAAATATCTCAAACTACAGGATATGTATAGGAAAGAAAACAGAAGCTGCAGACAGCAAGAAATTATTAATCTATGTAAGAAAAGTACCATATAAAGGTAATATAAAATAATACATTTAATGGTGAGGTTCGTAAGATTAACTCTTTCAGATCAAGAGGTATTAAGGGGAACAATTTAACCCTATTATGGTCTACTCAGGTCCAAATGTTATATGACAAAATCTGATGTCATATATCACAGACCATCGCTATCATTAAATAGCTAAGACCGATCCTGGTAAAGAGCTGCCCCGATCAAAATACAATATACGCTCAAACCTGAAGTTCAAATGATAGCACAAAAAGAGACCCTGGCCAGGTATCTCGAAATAAGACTGTCCGCACCATTTAAGAAATAGTTGTGTTCTCAAATGGGAAGAGGTAAAAATAAAAACCCAAATCTAAGTTAAGCAAACGAAAGACAAGAACCATAAAATCACCATACACACGTATATAAATAAGTAACAAACACTAAAAGAGTAAAAAAAAAAAAACAGGTGCAAATAAAACAAACATACATCATCCAACAGTACTAAGCACATAAAAAGATGTTCAGCAGCAAAAGAGGAAAATGTAAAAAGAGTCAAAGGATGCAGGGATGCGACTTCAAATAAGTGAGTCCTTTCTCTAACGCATCATTCCCCGATTTCAATTCTGAATTAGATAATTCTAGAGCGGAGCATTTCTTTGTCATTGAAAAAGATTCCTTTTCAAGGATGACCTTAGAAGCATTAGACTCAGTAAGAAGCATGTTCATTACTGCAACACGCTCTTTTACTTCAGCTATAGAAGAGTCACATAGTGATTTAGTAGCCTTTAGAATTTTCAGCTCCTCTTCTTTCTCCTTTAGAAGTTTCTGAGAATTAGAAATAGAAATCCCAAACTGCTTAAAGTCTTTCAAGAATGATGCATTCAACTCGGAACGGTCCGCAGTTTCAATCGCATAGTCTTTTAACCTCTCAATTTCACTCTTAGAAGTAGAAAAATCGATCTCAGCCTTTTCAGCCCTTCGCATTCCACTTATTAGAGCAACCATACTCTGAAAGGATATAAAAGAGAAAAAATTAGTATAGTTTCACGGTAGTTCCTATATAAAGAAATACTTAATAAGAACAAAAAGTTAGGAAAATTACATTCATCACTGCATCCGCGCCAAAAATCTTGAAGATGGAAAAATCTAAAGAATTCAGACTGGTAGTATCCTCAGGACGAACCAAAGATGCAAGAAATTTATATGTTAATTCAGGATTTCCAAAGACATAAGAGAGACTGCGGAAATTATCTAGGATCTCAGAATCTAGCTTAAAATTGTCAAGAAGCTGCTGCAAAACCCCTGAAGTATCAATTTCCTTACATGGATAAACAATAGCTTCCTCACTAGAGTCACAATTACCTTTGAGAGAACCTTTCTAAACTTTCTTCTTTGGATTGATCACCTTAACAGAAGGTTCTGAAACCTTTTGTAGATTTACTTTCTTGGACAAATTTTCTGGTGCATGAAAGGGTTCATTACCTACTTGAGTAGGAGTAGCAAACCTTGGAGATGATCGAGTATTTTTAACAGAAGAAGATCTAGGCCTTTTCATAGGCAAACATAGTCTGGTATTAGCACAAAATTGATCATTACTGACATTCAATTCCTTAGATTTTCTCTTAGGAGTAGTACCCCTAGTCATCACCTGTGTAGCATATAAAGTAGAAAGCTCTGCAAAAGAAGGAATCTTATCCCATTGGAGACGGTGCTGACCAAAATCAAACATGTTATCTTGATTACTAGGTTTATAGTCAATAGAGTGAACCATCTGTTCGATCTTAGAATCAGAAGTGGAAGGAGAACCGATTTTCCTATAAAAACCTTCAATAGTAGATGAATTAGGAGGATCAAGAGTACCTGTATAAAAATATATAAATGATAAATCATTGTATTCATAGAAAGATTTTTAAGAACAATAGGAATCATACACTGAGATAATCACAAGAAAGAAACTTACACCTATAGGGAAACAAGTTGAAAAAGTATGGTAGGCGGCGATCTGGTGAAGAAAGGCGATAACCACACTCCCAATTACCATAAATAACCAAGGGTTTAGTATGAATGTCATGATCAATATTCAACATCAAGTTTTTACCATCCCGGTCATAATAAGGCCTTATAAACTCAATTTCAAGAGACCACTCAATCCTTTTACAACGAAGTGAAAATAAATGGGATCACCGAGAAACAACTTGATAGATATCATATCTAAGGAAAATATCTAGAGCTTCAATGGATTTACTGGAAGATTTTTTACTTTCATTATAGAAAATAGCGTTATCCATCATTACATAGAAAGAATTAGTTATTTGCCCAGGTGCTAATCCGACATACATAAGGAATTTACGAATCAATCGACAAAGAGGAAATTTCATATAGTGAAGTTGAAACTCAGAAATTAATAACTCACCGATCTTAACCTTATCCATAGGAATCTTAGAAATATCCTGATATTTATAGATTTGACGAATAAAAACATCAACATTCTTAAGAGTAGGATACTTTACCTTCAAATTAGAACATTAAGAATTAGAAGCCATTTGAGAAATAACAGAACAAATAAGATGAAAAGAAATAGTATTCTTGAGTGAAAGAAGGTAAAAGTGATCTAATAAAAAACAAGAAAAATCAATAAAGGAACACATAACTTGAAAGAGAACAGTTAAAATAATATGATATAATAAAACATTCAGGAAAACAGGAATGCAAAAAGTCATGCAGTACCTGAAGATAATAAAATTAAAATACATAATTTTCTGAATTAACGATTATGGAAGAAAGATAAACAATCCCTACAAGTATAAGGCAGAACCTTCCTTCTTGCAACTATAAACGTGCATCCTGCACTAGATGTTTTCAGGAAGGAGTACGCAATACCCCCACAAACAAAATTTCACATCTGAATCATATAACAGAACCCACAAAAGCTAAGACACAATAATGTGCAAATACAACTAAAAACACAAAGTTTAATTTAAAACCAGTCCTCAGACTAGTTTTCAATAAAACTGGGGGCAAATATGTAGATGACAAAATATAGCATCCACCACAGAAGGCAACAGGAACTGGACGAGAGGTACTGCAGGACCTGCATGACGACCCAGAGGAGGATCAGACTGAGGTACCAGAGTCTGGATAGGCGCAAATGGATGTTGATACATATGCCGACACGACTTAAGGCGGTTAAGCAACAACGGAGACTGCTAAGGAGACTACGAGGTTCTGTCATCCAAGAGGCGGGAATTCGAGCGAAAAAATCGGATCTAAGATATTTATCTGATGTATTTACTAATTTACCCCTAAACTTGTATTCCCGTCGTCTATAAAAGGCCTGCCATGCCTCATCTGTAAACCAAGTAATTCATTAATGAGAAAACAAGACTAGACTCTTTCTCTCTAAACAATCTCTCTTTACTTTACTGTTAGAATGGTTAGTTGAGCAAATTGTTCATACCACATTGTCGATCAAGTAGATTTAATCACAACGAGAAGATTAGTAGATCAAAGCAAAGTCTAATTATCTCTTAGATCACCGGATTCACACTGGATAATTGGTGAAGGTATGATCTAAACCTAATTTCGTATCTTCAGTTACTTTTTGCAGGTCACTGTTATCATGACTTCGAAGTCAAATCAGATGTCGAGACAAGGAATAGGCTCATCGAGACAGGGGGCAGGCTCGTCGAGGCACAATACTAGATTGTCAACTAGTAAAGGATTATCACCAGAAATAGCAGCAAGCACAGTCCAGCACAGGGAGCAAGTAAACAAAGACGAAGTACTAGTAGAAGATCTGGGACCAGAGGGGGAAGGATTTCCAGAGGAGGACGAACTCCGACAACAACAAATTCACGAAGTTGAGGAAGAAGATGACGAAGAAGAAGAAATCCCAAACGAAGTAATTTAAGCACATCAGCCAACCGAGGAAGAAACCGTGATGGCTGCACAATTCAGGAAACTAATGGGGAAAATAGATAAATAAGAAAGCTCAAATAACAGATAGCCGAAGCAAATAAGAAAGCCGTCGAAAAATCAGCTTCGAACAACGAACAAATCAGTGAAGGGCACTCTTATCCCCATGGAAAATCACACTCCAAACGACCTCCCACATCGAGAAACAATACTGAGACATCTAGGCACTTAGAGGAGCGTGAAAAGGAGGTATCGAGCCGACGCATCGAGCCAGGCATACGACCAAGAGGCAACAACATACAATTGATATACGAGAGCGAACAAGCGAGAAAGGATGCTGAGACTCTGGCACTACAAAAAGCCATGATGGAGAAAATCAAATCAATGCGGGCAGAGCTCTTCGACAACAGAATACAGTCAACTGACAAATTAAAGTTGAACCAAGCAATTAACGAAGTCAACCGCTCGCCATTAAGCCCCGAACTTCTAAGCAATTCCATACCAGTGAAATGCACCATGCCAGTTTTCAACTCTGTCTTCGATGGAACAAGAGATGCGACTCTCCATATCAAAATGTACCAAAGATTATTCCTAGTTTGGGCAGACAAGGACGAGGTTCTCTGCAAATATTTCTCTTCCATCTTGAAAGGAGAGGCCTTAGCTTGGTATGATAGCCTACCAGCAAGCTCAATCTCTTCTTTCGAAGAATTATCCAAAATTTTCATACTTCATTTCTTATTCAACAATTCATCAAAGCCTGGTGTAGAGAAAAATTTTAGCCTCAAGGTAAGACCTAAAGAATCTATAAAAAGCTTGACCGAGAGGTGGACGGCGCAATGCGTAGAAGTCGGGAACAAGGCCTTGGAAAAGGACAAAGTACGAGCATACTTGAATGCACTTGACAAGGATCATCCACTGTATGATAAACTCTTATCCAAGAACGTGGAAACATTACAAGATCTTCGAAAATATCAGAGGGAGTGAATCACACTGGAAGAAATCAAAGAACAAGCAGCCCAAGGCAAGGAAACCATCTCGAAGCAAGTGCACTCGATAAACAACTTATCATTGGAGGAGCGAGATCATACCATGAACAATCAAGCTGAAGATTTTTCAAAGAGGGAAAGGCAAAATGATAACGGGAGATATTCAGTAGGTGTTTTGCACAGGTGTATGTGTATCGGAAAAGTTGCGTACCTTTTGGTGTTCCAGACCCCTCTATTTATATGGTTGGCTGTTAGGTCAAACCCTAAATTCGATCTCAGGATTACCTGTGATTACTTGGATTACAAGTCTTCCAGAACCTTCCAGAATCTTCCCCTAAGAGTGTTTCCAGAATAGTCCAAGATGTACCCACGAACCCACTAGAGTGGGGCCACGTTAATGGGCTGGAAGAGTGCCTGCAAACGGAGTAGGTAAAGACCAAAAAGCACAAAATACAACGAAGCACGAATTGGGCCGCCCACCATGGCCGCCCACCGTGGCCGCCCACCGTAGCCGCCCACCAAGGCCGCCCACCGCTGCCGCCCACCATGGACGCCCATCGCGGTCGTCTTTTTTCATGTTTTGCACCTGTATCAAGGCTGCCTAGCAAGAACATAGTATTTGGGTGCCTTTATTGCTCTACTTAGCCAATAACAGGGTGCCAAAATACTAGGGTACAAACATCTCCCCCTCTTTACCTCTAACTTGTTAGGGGTTAAGAAGTTCGGGTCTACCAATCACAGAATCTTGTCGACGGTAACCCGCCCCCAAGCCTGTTGCCTGATGCTGTTACTCTACCCGCCCCCAAGTATACTGTCAGTACTAGGAAGTCTACATACCCCAAGCATTAGTCGTCACTGCCACAGATGGAGTCATGTAACTGAACCTCAACACTAATGTGGTGTGGCTCAAAGTTGGCAAGGGTGCACTCCTTCCAACAGTAGCACGCGCACACACAGATTTATGATTCAGGTTTCCTGCAATCTTGAACTGCATAGGGGGCCAGCCTATCATCCAAGATTGCACAGAAAACACCAAATACGTATCCACAAGCTGGACATAAAAAAAGACAAAGAATAGAATATTAAAAATAATACTGTATCGAGATTCTGAAAATAAACTAGATAGGTACCCGCTGCTCGACAAATCTGCCTCGCTAAAACCCAGTGGGAAAAAAGTGCAGCACATCGGGTTTTCAGCAATACATGAAATCAAATCAATGGTAAAATCTCTTCATATGAAAACCGTTCCAAGGTTTCCATGGATTGGAATCATTACTCCCGTCCAATTTCTTCAGCCAATATGAACCCTTTGATGCAGGCTTGTCTACTATGTATGGACCCTCCCAGTTTGCTCCGAGCTTCCCACAGTTGGGCTCCATTGTTGCATGTCGGGTCTTCTTCAGCACGTATTCCCCAGGATGGAATATCTGTTCCTTGACTTTTCGATCATAGACAAGTTTGACTGCCTGTTGGTATCGAACCAGATTCTGCAAGGCTTGCTCTCTTTGTTCCTCTAGCAGCTCTTTATCTAAAGCCAGTACTGTATCATTAGTCCCTGACTTAATAGATTTAGTTTTGACTGTACTTAACTGCACCTCTGTAGGTATGACTGCTTCTGTACCATAAGCCAGTGTGAAGGGTGAAAATCCAGTTGATCTTCTTGGAGTCGTTCGGTAAGACCACAAGACTCCTGCGAACTCTTCCACCCATTTGCCTTTTTCTTTGTCCAGTTTCTTCTTCAGATTTTCGAGGATGACTTTATTTGTTGCCTCTGCCTGCCCGTTGCTCGGGGCGTAATAAGGGGCTGAGAAGTTATGACGAATATTTAAACCGTCACAAAACTCCTTAACAGTATTTTAATCGAACTGCTTTCCATTGTCAGATATCAACTGGTATGGGATTCCGAATCTGCAGACGATATTCTGCCACAAAAACCTCTTGACATCGTTACTTTCCACCTGCACCAGTGCCACCGCTTCCACCCACTTGGTAAAATAATCTGTTACAGCCAGCACATATTTAACATTTCCAGGAGAGCGAGGGAAAGGTTCCATCACGTCGAGTCCCCACTTAGCAAACGACCAGGGACTCAAAACTGGGTGTAACTCGTTAGCAGGTATTTTTGGGACTGGTGCATGCTCTTGGCTGCTACACACTTTTCCGCGAACTCTTTGGCATCTTTCTTTAAATATGGCCAGAAATACCCCTGAATGAGTACTCGATGGGCAAGACTGCGTTCTCCAGCATGATTCCCACATACTCCTTCATGTGCCACATTCAAAATATTTTGCCCATCCTCCGCGGACACACATCTCAGATATGGTTCCAGAGTTACTGGAGTTCGGTATAATTCACTTCCGATCAGGGAATACCTCCAGGCATGTTTGGTAATCTTTAAACGAAAACTCTTTTCTTCAGGAAGTTCTCAAGGTTTTAAATACTGGATATAAGGCTTGCGCCAGTCTGAGACAGTTTCGACAGGAACACTTGATTCACCTTCGGCATCCTCCATCTCAGTGTCTTCTGGTGCATTGTTAGGTACCGTATCTCCCCCACTAGCTTGTTCGAGAGTGAAAACCGAATGACTCTCGGAGATGCTAGGTAACTGCTGAAAATCAACCACTACGAACCTAGCAGTGTTAGACTCAACTGCAGAGGATAAGTAAGCTAAGGCATCAGCATGACGATTTCCCGACCTCGGACGTTGCATAATTGAAAATTTGTCAAATCCACTTGCCAGGTTTTTCAAACAATTCAGATAAGACAACATATTTTCATATTTCGCTTGATAGGAGCCTAAGAACTGATTGACTACCAGCATTGAGTCAGTTATCAGTTTCACAATTTTTGCACCCAGTTGCTTGACAGCTTTTAATCCTGCAATTGCAGCCTCGTACTCAGCTACATTGTTTGTCGCTGAAAGTCCAATCTGGTTGCCTTTTCGATCATCGAACCCTCTGGTGTATGGATAACACATCCAACACCTGCTCCACTGAAATTGGAAGAGCCATCTGTAACTACAGTCCATACTAGCTTGGAAGTTTCAACCTCGATCGCAGACTCGCCCCCAGTCTGGTTGGTGGTCACAGTTAGGGGTTTCAGCAACAACTATTCTTCTTCCATTATAGTATTTATGTCATCAAAAGGGAAATCTGCCATTAAAGCAGCAACAACATGTCATTTCTCTGCTGTGCGGGTCTCGTACCTAATCTCATAAGCTCCAAGACAGTTCGCCCATACGGCCAGACGACACGAATCATCAGCTCGTCCAATAATTTTCTTTAATGGGTACTCTGAATAAACAATGATCTCTCTACTCTGGAAGTAAGGTTTGAGACGTCGTGAAGCATGAACTAGGGCCAGTGCCATTTTCTCGATCCTAGTGTATCTTGGTTCTGCCCCAGTTAAACGTTTGTTGATGTAATAAACTGGCTTCTCATGCGGATCACCAACAAATAAAACAGCGCTCACAGCTCCCTCTGTCGCAGCTAGGTAAATCCCGATGGGCTGCCCAAGCTTCGGACTAACCAAAATTGGTGGAGTAGACAAATATAGCTTTATTGCCCTGAATGCATCCTCGCACTCATATGTCCACCCAAACTTGGGTGCCTTTTTCAGAACTTCGAAAAATGGCTTGCGTCGATCAGAAGAGTTTGATATAAAACGGTTCAAGGTTGCGATCGACAAGCGAGTTTCTGAACTTCTTTCTTCGTTTTCGGTGATGGCATTTCCTGGATGGCTTTGATTTGTTCTGGATTCGCCTCAATACCCCGATGGGTCATCATGTCCGAGGAACTTGCCAGATGACAACCCGAACGAACACTTAGTTGGATTAAGTTTCATCCAATAACATCTCAAAATATCGAAAACCTGTTGCAGGTCATGTAGGTGCGAACTCTCATGTTGTGACTTTACTACCATGTCATCAATATACACCTCCACGGTTTTGCCTATCAAGTCGACGAACATATCGTCTACCAAGTGCTGATATGTAGCACCTGCGTTTTTGAGCCCGAACGACATCACAGTATAGCAGTATGCTCCTTTGTCAGTTATGAAAGTTGTATGCTCCTGATCCTCCTCGAACAGTGGTATCTGGTTGTACCCAGAATAACCAAACATGAATGACAGTTGCTTGTATCCAGAAGTTGCATCAACCAGATCATTAATCCTTGGTAGGCGATACGGATCACTCGGACATGCTTTGTTCAAATCAGTAAAATCGATACAGAAACGAATTTTACCATTCTTCTTCGGAACTGCCACAATGTTTGACAGCCATTGTGGATATTGTACATGACGAATAAATCCTGCCTTCAACAGTTTATCGACCTCGACCGCTACCCCAACTTTCTTTGTGGAAGACATATTTCGGGGTTTCTGTCGAATTGGACGTGAACCTTTGTTGATGTTTAGCTTGTGACAGGCTACACTGGGATCTATTCCTAGCATTTCTGAAAAGTCCCAAGCAAAAACATCCACATTTTCCTTTAACAGTGCAATCAACTCATCTCGCTCAGGTTGGGGTAAATCAACTCCCACGAACGTAGTTCTATGCTCTTCGTTTCCAATCTGTACCTCCACCAACTTATCAATTGTTGGTGGATCGGAAACATCCTCTCCCTTACATGATTCAGTTGGGAGAGGTTGCTGTAATTGCTATTTGGTTTCTATCTGTAAGATGTGATGACCAGTCACATCAGATTTTCTATACTCCTCCATGGCGTTTTCATGGCATTTGTGGGCCGCCATCTGATCGCTTCGAACTTTAACAACTCCTTCAGGAACAACGAACTTCAGACACTGATGGTACGTCGATGTGACAGCTCCGATCGCGTGTATCCAGTCACGTCCCACAATTGCATTATAAGGGGCTCGACAGTCAAGTAGAAGAAAACTGTTGACAACAGTTT
Source organism: Papaver nudicaule (assembly GCA_023529015.1). Classification (NCBI taxonomy): domain Eukaryota; kingdom Viridiplantae; phylum Streptophyta; class Magnoliopsida; order Ranunculales; family Papaveraceae; genus Papaver; species Papaver nudicaule. Next base: position 6,657 of record JAJJMA010258276.1, on the reverse strand, counting down.
TGGTACCTACAGTCATAGGCAGTTTCACTTTGCCGATAGCTTTGGTGGCTTCTCCACTGAAACCAATCACAGGATTTTCATCGTCCTCGATCAAATCTTCAGACAAGTTCATGGCTGAATAAGCTCCTGAGAATAAGATGCTCACCGAACTACCTGTATCAACAAGAACTCGATGGACACGGAACATGCCATTCCAAGCAGTAATGAGAACAACATCGTTGTGTGGGTAATAAATGCCTTTTTTGTCTTCATCTGTGAACTCGATTTTTGTGCATCCAACCTCCAGAATTTCCGCTCCCTTTCCTTCGAGAAAGTCGACGTGGTTGAGAACATACCACTCTTTCAGTTGCCTCAGCTTCGTTCTCGTCTCGTCCTTTGCAGCTCGCCTGGTCATCGAATGAATCCTGGCATAACCGACATTAATGACATGATTCACGTTCAACGTTTGACGAACTGGTTCTCGTGCATGGTCTTTTTTCACGTATTCCTGAAGTTTCCCAGCGTCGATCATCCTTTGGACCTCGAACCGGAACTCCTTACAGTAATCGATCGTATGTCCATGATCCTTGTGATATTCGCAGTATTTGTTCGTGTCACGCCTATCTTTGTTTTCTTCTGGAAGTGGTTGAGGGGGTTTCAACTCCCTTTTTATCTTGTTGAATACTTCAGAAAGTCTGACGTTCAGGGGCGTCAGTTGATTATTCTGACCCTTTTTTCCAGTCTCTCTCTTCTCATAGCGGTTCTTGTTAGGTTCCTCACGATCATTGTTCTGTCCACCTTGGCTGTTCTTTGACTTATCTTTTTTCCCATTATGTGACTAGTGGGTGGACCTATCTGCTTCTCTTCGAGCTCTCGAATCATTTTCTACACGAGCATACTGCTCAACTTGGTCATACAGCTCCTCCAAATTTCTTGATGGTTCTCGAACAAGGGAATTGTAAATTCCTGAACTGTCTGGTGGAATTGCTTGTTTATAAGCTTCGATGACCAGTTGATCAATAGGGTCATCCACCTCTGCTAGTTCCTGTCTGAATCGTTGGGTAAGCTGTCTCAGAGTCTCCCCACTCTTCACCTTCAATTGGAAAAGGGAATGAATTTCCTTCCAATTACGCCTGTTATGCCTGTATTGTTGGAAAAACTTTTGATAAGTTTGTCATACGAACCAATTGATCTCGACAGGAGCGAGCTGAACCATACAATTGCCCCACCTGTCAGTGATTGCGGAAAAATCTTGCACATCAGTTTATTGTTGCTTTCCCATAACGTCACTGCTGTCTAGTAGAGCAGGACATGTTCTGACGGGTCATCAGACTTTTCATCGAACTTTGGCAATTTTGGTATCTGAAAGTTTTCTGGTGGACGGAAAACTCAGATTCTGTAATCGAACGGGGCTCCTGCACTCCGATGGAGTCGGCTCAGATTATCATCTTTGGCCCCTTTCCTGGCCATCTTTTTGAGGCGTGCTTCAGTAATGTCACCAACATCGCCGTTGTCTGGGTGTTCCTGATGTGTTCGCCTAGGTCCGTCGTTCTCAGGCTCAGCCCTAACTCTTTTCCTACGGGGTACAACATCACTGCTGGTTGTATCGCTTCCTGAACTGCTGCGATCATCTCGAGCTCTGTCTCTCCTTGTTATCTGACCTCGAAGGTCATCCCTCAAACGCTTGGCTCCAGAACGGACCTGAGCGGTGCTCTGCTCAGATGCAGACCCTCGTTCACGATCCCGTCTCCGTCCAGAACGGTCTGCTAAACCAGCATTACCATGGCAGTTTTCCTGTTCAGGGCGTCTTCGTCTAGGAAGATCTCCTGTTGGTACCACAACTGGTCCCAAGCGTTCGAACACAGATCTACCTCTCTGGTTTCAATTTCCACTTGGCTGAAGCCTTTGGCTACGAGTAGAATTGGATGTTGACCTCTCCTGTCTTCTGACGTCCTGCCAGTGTTGATATTCATTGAACATATGTTGCATAAAATCAGGTGTTGGTTCAGGATCTGGACCGGGAGTCGCAAGAACATTATATTCATCACCATAATAGTCACCAGCATCAAAATCGTTAAACATCCCGCCCGCTGCAGCCATATATCCCCAACCAGCTCCTGATGCAACTTTTTCCTCTGGAAAACCGTCAGGTTGGTTCCAAGGATGTTGATGTCGCGAGCTGGGTGTTGATAATCTGAGTATTCTTCGATTCTGACCATCCTTCTTTCAGAAATAAGAGATTTTCTTTCTAGGGTTTATCGAACTCCCCTTAGTCGGCGCCAATGATTGTACCCGAATATAAAATTCCAGCACAATCATAAAAGTCGTTGATGTAGAACGCGGGAACTGTAAATCTGGATCTGGCAGTCTTCAATCTTCACACGAACTGGATGGAGATAGGGGGGTACCTGCAGAAAACCCTCCGATGCTAAAGTCAATAGGTGTTTTGCACAGGTGTATGTGTATCGGAAAAGTTGCGTACCTTTTGGTGTTCCAGACCCCTCTATTTATATGGTCGGGTGTTAGGTCAAATCCTAAATTCGATCTCAGAATTACCTGTGATTACTTGGATTACAAGTCTTTCAGAACTTTCCAAAATCTTCCCCTAAGAGGCAGCTTTCTTGACCAACAAGTGTTTCCAGAATGTTCCAGAATAGTTCAAGTTGTACCCACGAACCCAATAGAGTGGGGCCACGTTAATGGGCTGGAAGAGTGCCTGCAAACGGAGTAGGTAAAGACCAAAAAGCACAAAATACAACGAAGGACGAATTGGGCCGCCCACCGTGGCCGCCCACCACGGTGGCCCACCAAGGACGCCCATCGCGGTCGTCTTTTTTCATGCTTTGCACCTGTATCAAGGCTGCCTAGCAAGAACATAGTATTTGGGTGCCTTTATTGCTCTACTTAGCCAATAACAGGGTGCCAAAATACTAGGGCTACAAACATGGGTGACGGAAGATACAATGACAATAGGAGATACAATGACAGCAGAGGCAACGACTTCCGAGGAAGTTACGAAGGAAATAACCATCGGAGGGGATACGAGGGAATCAAAAGGTTCGGCATGCCGATATCGGGATTTCCTCCATTTCAGGAAAGAAAGCTTCCGAAGCTATGTGTACCCATCGAAGTAGCCCTCCGAAGCATCGAGCAGTCTGAGTCGGCAGGCGAGATCAGGTATCCAAATAGCAGGCGAGATTAGGTATCCAAATCACACAAAAAATTCGAGAGACTTCTGCGAATTCCACAAGTTTTATGGGCATTCCACTGAGAACTGCGTCACAACACATGACCAAATTCACTATTTCATCTCAGAAAGGAAAATTTAACCATCTTCTGGAACTATCAAATTCGCCCCCAAATCAGCCACAGCTGAAGGAAGAAAAGAAACACGAAACGTATGTAAAAACTATTGATCGAAACATTCCGAGATTCAATGATTGCAATTCGACAGTGCATGCGGAAGTTAGCGAGCACAGTTTTAGAAGTAACATTACAGACATAATCCACAAGAGAGATTTCGAAGGAAAAGATATAATGAGTGTAGCAGCGAAAAAACATCTCGAAGACTAGCAGAAGCAACCAGTCTTCTTTTCAGCAATGGACATCCCAGAGGGAGGAAGATTGCATAACAATCCATAGGTTATAACTCTGCATATCAAAGAATTAACAATGCCGAGGATACTGGTAGACCCTGGTAGTTCTGTCTATATACTCTTCGGAAAAACTCATGACAAGTTATTCGGAAAGGATGCCGCATTAGTCCCCTCGTCATACAATGTTTTTGGATCCAATGGAAAACCTTCGATGCCCAGAGGAGAGTTGTCTTTAACAATCTATGTAGGAAAGATGGAACTACCAACATCATTTTGCGTGTTTGATATAGATTCTCCATACAACGCCATTGTAGGAAGACCTTGGCTCCACAGCATAATGGGGGTAGCCTCCACCCTCCATAGAAGAATCAGATTTCCAACCCTGCTCGGAATTGCAGAAATAGTAGGTGATCCTGTTGAAGCTCGTGTATGCAACGAGATAGACGTCCAGCAGAGGGAGAACTCAAAACATGATTCTGCAAGCCAAAGCAAGTATCCACAAATAACTGAGTCTAGCATAAAGGAATTCATCGCTGAAGTGGAAGCAGGGATGGCTAGCACCACCATGGGGAATTCGAAAGAAACCTCTAAGCTAATTACCACACTAGCGAATAAGGGAAAAAGTCACTATTTCGAGAACCGAGAACAATTCATGGTAAAAAGCAATGAGGCAGCATCTTCAAAAGAAATAGTAAACAGAGCAAGCTCGAATAACGCATAAAAGGGTATTTTCAAGGAAGAGCAATTCTGGGCTGGACCATATGTCATTGAAAAAGCACTCGGAAAGAACACTTACAGCTTGATCAACCTCGAAGGACAAAGGTTGAGCACTCCAGTCGAGGAAAGAGTTTGAAGCATCTTAAATAAAACTCCACATGTAACTAAAAGCATTTTGAATGTCGTTAGTGGAAGAATAAATAAAAGAAAAACAGTTTACCTGTTCCATTTCAAAATAGAATTATCTTACACTTCGAAATAATACACCTCGGCTCAAACTCCAGATCCTACTCGATTAGGCAAAAGTCCTACCTGATTAGGCACATCTCCTAAGGCCTCGATGCCATATAAAAAAACGGGCCATGATGCCATATCTCCCCTAGTGCCTTGACGCAATGAAATTAAAGGCCTTAATGCCAAGGCCCTGATGCCAATCATTATAAAAGTCCTCGAGCAGTAGGTGAAAATGAGGGGATACCGAGATATAACACCAACTTTTGAATTCGTGAACCTAGTTGATTATGGTTGTTTGAACGATCTCACAAATCAATATTCAAACAACAACCTGAATATAGTTCAGAGAACCAAACCCTAATAAGAACGTAGTTCTCGTAGATCTCAATAGAAATGGATTCACTCAAAGGTTATGAATCAACAAATTTGCAGTTACTTCAATTATATAGATCAGAGACAATATAATGCGGAAGGGAAAAGTAATGCAAGACACCCGAATTTTGTTGACGAGGAAACTGCAAACCTGCAGAAAAACCCCGGGACCTCGTCCAGATGTGAACACCCTCAGTATTAACCGAATACAGACGCTAACCTACTCTCAGACTTCGGACTGGAATGTATCGAGATTGAATTAACCCTACAAGCAATTCAGCTACCAATGTGCTCCTACGTCTCTTGGCTCCCGCAGAAACCTACGTACTTGATTCCCCTAGCTGACGTCCTTTACAGGCCTAGGAGTTGCTCCACTTCCTTTCGTGAAGGCTAGCGCTACCCTGCCTCTAACAGGACGCCTAAAAGTATCCAAGTAATTAAACAAGAATACGATTGTGATTTCCTTTAGACTTAAATTCAAGGTTAATGGAAATCTGATTTAGACTGAATAAGGCTTATTGATCTAGCCTAAACAACTTTACCTCCTAAAGCTTGACGAACTTAGTATTAAACCTAGTTCGTGAATTTGCGTTAAGGAACTTCTAGGGCTTACGATTCAAGATCTACCTTACGAAGTTTCTATCAAATCTTGGTCGTGATAAGATTGAAAGAATTCAATCGACCCAAGATACAGAATCATGAATCTGACTTCCGTCCCGTGCTTCACGATCCTCAAGTGAAGTATTTTGAATAGTCGTAGTCCAAAAGGACTTCGAGATGATGACCAACCTTTATGTAAGGATTCACAGATGTGTAGAGGATTGGAATTGTATCTTGCAGAAGGTCATCTATTTATAGTGATCACCAAGGGAGGCTTTGCTAAAAAGTTAAGCAACCTTGAGTAGAGCTCAAGCAAGTTCCGAAACTAGGAAAGTCCATAGCTTGAATACCCATTCTCAATCTTCTTCTAACTTTGGACTAGGCCAATAGTTAAAGAGGACTCAACCTTGATTGAAGGTTTGCGACTTCTGGTCCAAAACATGTTTGAACATCGCGTGGATTAAGTAGTTGAATTCCATGGGCTAAGTAATGACAAGTCCGTGAACTAATCATTCTAGAACCGAAAAATCAATGATATGAAGTTGAGAGTTTTCCATGGCTTATGTGTACGCGTTCACAGAGCTGTCTATTGGAGTTCAGGAGAAACCTTGAACTCGTATGTACGCGTTCATACAGACTCACCCGTTCTCTGGAAATACCTTGTGTAATATATGTACGCGTTCATATACGCGTTCACCATTGAGGTCATTTCACGAGACAATTCAACTTACTCTACCTATACATATTATCACGGTGGTGACAAATGCAAAGGCGAAGAATTCTAGAATACCTTCGGATCTTATAAACAACATCATAGACTATTTATATGATAGAATGGTAAGTACAAAATATGGAAAGGAAAAACCTTTCTAACCTTTAGCGAGGACGTTATGATTTATCAAGTAGTAAGCTCCGGTTTTTGTTTTCAATGGTCTTCGTCTCGATTACCTAAAACTATCCTAGTCCGAGTTGTAGAGTAAACTTATCAAGGATTGTGTTTTTGTCATCTAAACTTGACAACTGACTTGAGATAGCAACATCAGTGGGTTTAACCGAGGAATGCTCTAATAGTAGGCACAAAGCTGATGTACATGTAGCCGTACATGGCACAGTCCTCTACCCACAAGATACCCCGTTAGCGGTGGGTACTTTGCATCGA
>JAJJMA010258260.1:0-17208 GCA_023529015.1 Papaver nudicaule | reverse complement strand
GAGGTAAAGGTTGAACGAGATTTGTTGGAATTAGACTGCTTTTCCATTGTACATTCAAAGATTACCAGGGACGAATTTCATGATAATGTTTTATCTCGGGTTCATAAGCGAGATAGAATGGGAAATGAGATATGTAGTGTCGCCGCTAAGCAAGAGCCCTTGCAAGATTGGATGAAGGCATGTGTCGGATTCTCCGCCGAAGAGATCCCTCCAGAAGGAAGAAATCATAATAATCCCTTGGTCCTCACCATTCAAATGGGAAAATTCAAATTGCCTAAGGTGCTTATTGATCCAGGCAGTTCAGTGGACATTCTTTTCAACACTGCTTTCGAGGCAATGAAGGCAAAGGATGATGAAATCCCCTCGCCGACAGTTTCCTCTTATAACATTTATGGATTTAATGGCATTGCTTCTAAACCCAAAGGCGAAATTGAATTTAAAATCATGATCTGCAAAGAATATTTCTTGAAAACTACTCTTTGCATTGTGGATGTTGACTCGCCGTACGCAGCCATCCTTGGAAGACCGTGGCTCCACAGCTTAAAAGGAGTACCCTCCACCTATCATCAGCGCCTGAGGTTCCCCACACCAATGGGAGTCGCCGAATATGTAGGAGATTTAGCAGTGGCAAAAGCGTGCAATTCGGCGGATATACAAATGCGAGAAAATCGAAAAGCAAAGATTGCAGAGAAAAAGAAGCTCGGCAAGGAAGCGGTCAAGGAGCAGGAGATTCTAGACTTTATCGCCAACCCTTCCACGTATGTGCATTCAGTAAACTCGGTAGAAGATTCGGCGAAGTCTGAAGAGAAGACTTTATAGCAATTAAAGGAACCATGGCCGATGGGGGAGCAAGAATTACATTTTACGGCGGTGGAACTCACTGAAGACGTAAATATCGGCGATGATAGCGATCCAAAGATGGTAAAGATTGGTACTTTATTAAATGAAGGCGAGTCGGCGGAGTTGCAAGCGCTACTCAAGGAATATGTTGATGTCTTTGCTTGGGGCATGAATGAGATGCCATGCATTGACCCGGCGATAGCATGTCATAGATTGGACATTGATCCAAAGATTAGACCTTTCAAGCAAAGGATAAGGAAATTGGCCCCAGCTTATAAAGAAGCAGTGGAAGCAGAGATTGACAAAATGAAGGCATCTGGTATAATAAGGCCAGTGCAATATCCTCAATGGATAGCCAATATGGTAGTAGTACCTAAGAAGAACAAGGGAGTAAGAATCTGCATCGACTTCAGCGACCTCAATAGAGCATGTCCAAAGAATAGTTTTCCGCTGCCAAGTATTGACCAAACGGTAGATGCTACGTCAGGTCATGAGTTGCTGTCATTTATGGATGGTTATTCAGGATATAACCAGATACCTTTGGCAGAGGAAGATCAGAAGCACACAGATTTCTTTTCCACCAAAGGATTGTTTTGTTACACTCGAATGCCATTTGGGTTGAAGAATGCCGGCGCTACTTACCAAGAAATGGCGCAGAAGATGTTTGAAAGATGGATAGGGAAGACGATGGAAGTATACGTCGACGACATGCTTGTTAAGAGCAAGAAGAAGCAAACTCATGTAGAAGACCTCAGAGAAATATTTAATCACATGCGCGTCACTAAACTAAAAATCAATCCAGCAAAATGTGTTTTTGGCGTAACTTCAGGAAAATTTTTGGGATATGTCGTCACGAAGAAGGGGGTGGAAGCTGATCAAGCCAAGATTAAGCAATTATAGAGATGCCTTCGCCGGTAACGGTAAAAGACGTTATGCGACTCAATGGGACTTTGGCGTCTCTTAACAGATTCATCTCAAGGTTCTCCGACAAATGCAAACCTTTTTTTTTCTCCAGACATTGAAAAAAGGAGAAAAGTTCAACTGGACTGAGGCACATGAGGCTGCCTTTCAAGGTATTAAAAAATATCTCGCCACTCTCCCAGCAATTCAACCACCTGAGCACGGCGAAGAGCTCAGGGTATACCTCGCCGCAACACCTTTCGCCATAAGTGTTGTGCTTGTAAGAACCAAAGGCGGAGAAACGCCTATATATTATACCAGCAGAACATTGCAAGGGGCAGAAAAGAATTATACCAAAATATAGCAGTTGATCTTGGCGTTGGTTTTTGCATCTCAGCGGCTACGCCCATACTTTCACGCTCATCCCATTGTGGTCCTCACCAAAACTCCAATAGAATCTATCCTGCACAGTTCTCAAAGAGTGGGGCGAATCGCCAAGTGGAATCAGCAAATTGAGCAGTTCGGCGTTCAATATGAAATACGCACGGCTCAGCGGTCTCAAGTTATCGCAGACTTTCTCGCCGATTTTCTAATTGATGAGGAAGAAGAGATATAAGAAATCCCATTCTCTCTGGATGAGCGAGAGCATGAAATGCCAGATCTATTAAAATGCAGTCCTAACGGATGGGAAGTCTATGTAGATGGTTCATCAAATAAAGAATGAAAAGGAATAGGAATTGTCCTGACCTCGCCGAAAGGAGCAAGAATAGTGCACTCGCTAAGGATAATTCCCGGCGACTAATAATGAGGCAGAATATGAAGCGGTTATTCACGCCATGCGAATACTCATTGAAATGGACATCAACGATGTTAGATTGACAAGTGACTCTCAGCTAGTGATTCGACAAATATCTGGACGATATCAGACAGCAGACCCGTCTCTGCAGAAGTACCTAAAACTTGCTAGGGAGTACGCCCAGAGGATCATGGGTATCAAGTTTCGTCACATCTGCAGAAAAGACAACAGGCACGCCGATGCTTTGGCGTTTATCTCTTCAATGATGACAAATCCAGATATCCCTTCAATAGCTATTGAAAGAGTAAAGCAGTCTTCGGTAGCAGAGCGAGAGCAAAGAGAAGTATTGACAACAAGCACTGAATAATCAGCAGAGACAGATTGGAGAGCGCCGATACGATATTATTTGGATCGTTCAACTTTGCCGGGGAAACAAATTTTAGCTCATCAAGTCATTAGTAGATCGCCGAACTATGAGCTACGAGATGGAATCCTATATCGCCGGTCATTCTCAGGACCATTGCTGCGCTGCGTATCGAGATAAGAAGGCAAGAAATTATTGGAAGCAATCCATGAAGGAGACTGTGGGAATCACGGCGGTCAAAGAGCTTTAGCATTAAAAGTCAGAATGCAAGGATACTATTGGCTTTGGATGAATAAGGATGCAAAAGAATATGTTCAGCGATGTAAACCATGCCAGTTGTATGGAAGAAGAATTAAAGCACCAGCGACATCTCTAATCTCAGTGCTCAGCCCTTGGCCTTTCGCCAAATGGGGCATTGACATCATTGGACCGTTAACTACTGGCTCAGGGAAACATAAATATATCATTGTGGCGACAGATTATTTCACCAAATGGTGTGAAGCTAAAGCTATCAGGAAGAAAACAGGACAAGAAGTATTTACATTCCTTTGGGAAAATATATTCTGCAGATTCGGTGTACCGGCGGAGATATGTACTGACAATGGAAAGGAACTCGTCGGCGACAACATAAGAAAGCTACTCGCCAACTACAGTGTCAAGTTGGGAAAATCAACCCCCTTGTACCCACAGAGTAATGGGCAGGCGGAAGCCACCAATAAGACTATTGGAATGGGACTGAAGAAAAGGTTGGAGAAGCATAAAAAGGCATGGTGTGAACACTTACACAATGTTTTGTGGTCTTATAGAACTACGGTTCGTGAAGCAACAGGAGCATCTCCTTTTCTACTCACATTCGGCGCCGAAGCAGTACTCCCATCTGAAGTAATCCTGCCAACTACAAAGCATGAAGCGTGGGAAAAGAATCTGAATACTGATTTGATCCTAGACAAGCTTGATGATTTGGAAGAACAACGGCTGATCGCTCTTACACACATGGAAAATTATCATCGCCGACTGTCTAGAGAATACAACAAGCGGGTGATCCCAAGAGAATATCAGCCTGGCGAGTTGGTGCTCCGAGAAATTCCCCCGTCTCAGCGAGAAGGGTGCAGGAAGTTGGAACCTGTGTGGGATGGCCCTTATGTAGTCAAGAGAGTGGCTGGGCCAGGAGCGTATATACTGATTGATGAACATGGCGTGCAACTTGAACATCCTTGGAACGCCAGGTTCCTTAAGAAGTACTATCCTTGAAGGGAATAATGTAAAATCCGAAGTCTTGGGCGGGCATAATACCCAAGAAATCTTATTAGCTCGTGTAAAACAATAGCGAATAAGATCCGGGGACGTAGGTTTGCTATCATGCGCCGAACCCCGTTAACAAATCACTATGTTACTTGCATTTTTCATTTACTGGGTAGTTTAACCACAGTGACGGCTAAAATTTCAAAGCTCCAAGAGCACAATAGGCTGAGGCAAAAATACTCAGCAACAGGCTATAAAGCCGCCTACAGAGGCACAAATGCCCAATAATCACAAGGCAATAAAAGCCACATAAAAACCCTTATCAGGTACTAAGGCCAAGTGCCATTTTTAAAGGCATAATGCCCAAATCAATAAAATCAACTAAGAGCCAAGATCTCTTATACAGAAAGCTTGCTTGCTTCATTGAGTGAACAACCTCCTTGTAAATGGTTAGTCCGACCCAGGTTAGCTATAAGGCCAGTCGTGTTACTTGTTGGTCTGTAAGTGTTTGGCGCATAAGAACCCTTTGCTGTACCATCACATCGGCGGTGCCGCTGGTGTGCTAATCCGTCTACACCGTAGCATCACCTCTGGCGGACGCTATAGTGTATTAAAGTCTATGAGGGCAACCCAAGCAACTTATATTATATCGCCGACGGGCACAAGTAATGGATACGGCTGGGGTGCTAACCTTCGGCTCTGTATGAAATTGTTGGCTGTACAAGCAAAGGACTTCACTCAATGTCAAGTTAAGTCTTTGAAGACAAAATAGAAGTAAACATGATAAATGGAGCAAAAGAAAAATTGCACATTGATAGTAGATGTCAACAAACATAAAGATAATACTCAAAAGGGGAAATAGTTCATTACAAGAAAACAAAAGATAACAACAGAAACATAGAAGACTAAAAGGATGATGTTTTATCCTTTCCAACGCCTAGGAGTGACAAAGGACAAACTACTTCAACACCTAGGATCACAAGAAGGACTTTTTGGGGTACAAGGCTTATTTTCGTCAAGATCGCTGAGATAGTCCTCGCCCACATCTTCAGCCCTAGTGCCTTCAGTCTGACGATCATCTTTGATAGCTTCTCCTGCATGTTGCTCGCCGAGATTTTCACCTTCTGTATCCCCAGCGCCGGTGTCTTGAGGCTGAAGTTTTTCCCCATCTTCTCTTTCTTTGTTTTCACCTTGATTTTCATCTCTGACTTCTTCCTCTGAAACTTCTTCTTCTGATTCCTCCTCCTCATGGCTACCTTCTTCTTCTTCACATTCTTCTTCTGATAGTCCTTCCTCTTCTTCTTGAGTAAGCGCCTTCTCCATTTCTAATTGCTCGGCGAGTTGTTGAGGAGTAGGTCGTCGATATTCCAAGGGAATTTCCACTTCATACGGAGGCAAGAACTTGTAAGCAAAGTCCTGAGCGCCGATAAAGGCAGCATTAACGACATCTTCCTCATGTCGCTTTTCCCAATACTGGATGTCTTCCTTGGCTTCGGCGACCTCCATCTGAAGACTATCGCGGACGCTCTCAAGCTCTTGAATTTTGCCAGCACAAGATTCATGGTCAAGAAGTTGCTTATTCAAATCTGCAAACTTGCCTGCACAGAAGTCATGCTCTTTGAGTCTCTCGGACAAGTCTTTCATCTTGCCAGGGCAAGACTTGTGTTCTTTGAGCTCGTCAGTAAGCTCCTGGACTTTCTCCTCGAGTTCATGGCAACCTTTGCTGATCTCCTTTTGATGATCTACTTTATTCCTCAAATTCTGAATTGTATCTGAGGCAAGAAAAGAAATGAATATAGTAAAGATGGCTGAAAAGAAGCAATAATAAAGAGTTATGGGTAAACCCTACAATAACTACCTTCCAGGTCGCGGACATATACTCGCATACCCTCTTGTGCTTCCCTAAACTGAGTCATATGAAACTCAAAATTTTCATTGGCGCACAGACCTAACATTTGTTCTATTTGGCGCTGTTGGGTAGAACATTGCTTGTATAAGTCAATCGACAAAGCTTCGTGTCTCGCCGCTGTATCTTTCCAACGTTGAAATTGAAACTCGGCGGTTTCCTTGCCAGTACTTAAGCGAATAATTCGGGAAGCTAGATTATCGGCTCTAGATTTTTCTTCCTGCCAAAGGAAAGAAGCTCGCTTGTGACCAATCTCGGCCTCCTCCTTAGCAGCAATGGCCAGCTTTTCTCGGCGAAGTGCATCGTCATGTTGGCTAGTCATCAGGCCTAATTCCGATCGTGTAGCTTGATAAGTATCACAGAGATTTCTTATAATGTCGACATCTTGATCCAACTCTCAGCGACACCATTTAAGGTCCTTGAGGAAGTTGAACAATTGACTACACTGCTTAAGGTTGCTATTACTAAGTCTCTCGATTTCGAATTCAACTCGCCTAAGCCTATCGTCATCAGAGGAATGGCAACCTTGGAGGGCAGGAAATCTAAGGGTCGGCGAGAGAACATGTTTTTACCTGCAAAAACAAGTGTACCGTCTCTGGGTACTTTCGTAGTGCTCGGAGATCAAAGTCGAACAAGGCAAGCCTAAACCAAGGATGGCCGTTCCCACCTTGCTTCGGTCACAGAGAGGATAGAGGTTGGTCTAGGGAGGGAAACAGCGAAGAAACTTGAGATCAGGTTGAAGATGAGTTTTTGGGTGTTTGAGTTCAAGATTTCCGTCGTGAAGTCGACTAGAAATCTCCAAGGCTAGAACGAGTTTAGATTCTCAGGTGTTTTTCTCTGAGGCTCTGTGTGTTTTCTGGATGTTCTCGGTGTTCTGAACGTTCTGCCTTGGAAGATAGAGGAAGCCTCTATTTATAGTTTGAACTCACCCTGATCTCTCGACAGAGAAGGTGGAAGTCGTGGAAGAGTAGAGGAGTGGAGGACATGCGTTGGTTTCCGTAACTGCCTGAGTCGTGTGGAACATGCCCACTCGTGCCATCTTCCCTTAACTTCCCACTATCTCCATCAGTTTCTTTCGACTGCCGTAGACCGCCAGACCAATACCCCTAAAGTTATCCCCCCGTGTGATGTTTTGATGTCTCGAGTGAGTGATACGCGGATATTGCGTAGTTGAGTTGAGTAGAGTCGTATGACTAAGTGTTGCGTAGTTGCTTTGAACCAGGCAGCATTGCGTGGTTATGGCCATGATTTTGGCCAAGAGTAGGCATGGCGCCATGGCCTTTTGACCAAGGCCAAACATCTTGTGGCGCCATGCATATGGCGCCATGGCCCATGGCCGTGTTTTGGACGGGCTATTCACCTTGTGGCGCCATGAATAAGGCGCCATGGCCTTTTGGCCAAGGCAAAACCGCTTGTGGCGCCATGAATATGGCGCCATGGCCCATGGCCGTGTTTTGGACATGCCATGTATCTTGTGGCGCCATGAATATGGCGCCATGGCCTTTTGGCCAAGGCAAACTATCTTGTGGCGCCATGAATATGGCGCCATGGTCCATGGCCGTGTTTTGGACGTGCCATGTATCTTGTGGCGCCATGAATATGGCGCCATGGCCTTTTGGCCAAGGAATAATCTTGTGGCGTCATGAATATGGCGCCATGGCCTTTAGGCCAAGGCATAATCCTTGTGGCGCCATGAATATGGCGCCATGGCCTTTAGGCCAAGGCATAATCCTTGTGGCGCCATGAATATGGTGCCATGGCTTTGGCATCTGGCCAAGCTTAGCTTTGCGGCATCCTGTGCCTTAGTCGTGGTGTGCGTGCTTACGCTACAACCCGTTTTGAAGTCATGGCATGCTTATCCATGGTACGCTAGACCACCCTCAATTTGGGATTGGGTCCACTTAGGCCTTTTTAGGCTGGTGTATGCTTCTCAGAGAGCTCTGGGCCGGCCTGGAGCTTCGATATTTCTGAGGTTTGCACCAAGACTCGTGTATTGAGTCGTATTTTAAGAGGAAATCCATGAGGATACGTCTCTGTTGATCTTTCACCGTGTACCATCAAACGAGGTCTGGCTCTGAGCTGATCGATGGGTTTAATATGTTGGTGAGATCATTGATACTGCTCTATGATATTACCTTCCCCACCGGAGTTATAAGAGAGAGCTCATAGAGGGTTTAGCTTCATGGAACGGATTGCGCCCTGAGCTATAAAGATGAGCCTGAATAGGCGACTGTCTTTAATAAGACATGGTTTCGAGAGTGTTTTGACAATTTTGCCCCTCTCTCATTTTTTCACCATCTACAGAACAAAACTGAAAGAAAGGCAATATAACAAGGGAGATATAGAGACAACTTACTTTGTTGGGTTGTGATTGTCCGGCTTCGTTCTCGAGCCTCATTCTTCAACCTTTCAATCTCCTTGCTTCGAATTGAAGAATCATGTGTCAGCTGGCTGATCTTGCTGTTGAGATTAATGATCTCACGGCTCAGACCCTCATTGGATGAGGCAACACTCAAGCAATGATGAAAATGTTGAAATCACAAAGGACAAGCATAAGTATTCAACGGTGACAGAGGTGGAAAAGGTGAAGTATTTAAAAAGTACGCACCATGTTGAAAAGATTGAAGTGTTCCTGGTAGGGGATGACAGAAGCAGCTTTGTAAAAATTTGGGTGATGAACAAACCCAGGGCGACTATACTGCGCTAGTGTTTCAAAATACTCATGGTCTGTACAGTCATCCGCCACACTAAGCTTGTTAAAAGCTTCGGCGAGCATATTTGGGGCAGTAAGCTGCAAACTTCCAGGACCTTTGGCAGGTTGAGGAGTAAGTGGATGCCGAGGCAACCTGTCAAGAACAACAAGGCCAGCAAGATGTGGCTCAAGAACTGAAGCAGGAGGAGTTTGGTGAACTGAACCTAACTCTGGGTTCTTTGAAGAAGAAGTAGGCTTGGTGGTGTTTTCGCCAGCAGATATGTCAACCATGTCCATATCCTTGCTAAGACGTTCATCGCCAATAGGATATACCTCAGAGTCGTGATTCATATCTTCAGCATCAGTCTCAAGGATGACATCAGGAATCTCGATGTCAGGAGGATTGGTTGAGTTATCCTTGGCAGACTGGTCGACGAGCATATCAGAACCACCTTTAGTGGACTGTCCAACATCCACAGGTTGCTCGGCGACCGTTTCAAGATTTTCCTTGCTAGGGGCAGTCTCCTTAGATGATTTTGAAGAAGTTGAAGGAGCAGGAAGTTTCTCCGAGGCAAGTCGACGAATCTGTTCCGCTCGTTCGGCGGCAGTAGGTCTGGATTTCTTTGGGCGCTGCAAATCGAATGTCATCAAAGACACATCCATCAGATCTTGAAACAAGCAGAGGCAAATATAGATATATATTTTAAAAATACACTCGCATATATTTTTAAAATAAGTAAAACTTAAAATGCTTGTTTCTAGACCTTCAGCTGGGTCTTTTCTAATTCTGCTAAGTATAGATATATATTTGTCACCTGAGATGGGTCGGCGGTTTCTTCTCGATTTTTTTTGCCAGTAATTGCAGCAGCTGGAAGCTTGACATAATCTCTATCCTTCTCCCTACGAAACTTGTCGTTATCATCTTTGGCATACTTATTTGCATCAGGCCAGACCACCTTCCAAAAAGTATGCTCGGCGAGATGAGAGTGCTCGGGCAAGAAAGCATCTCGGACTTTAGTCTTGTCATCATCCTCCCAACCTAGCAACCAAGGTCCCTCGACGAGGCAAGGAAGATTAGAGAAGTCACCCTCAGAGCTATGGCGAACAGTTGGAACTTCTTCAGTAATCGTGATCTCAACCTCGGCGAGTAGCATATCTTCAGCAGGAACATTTCTTGCCGGCGCGAAAAGAACAGCCCAAGGATCAGTCTTTCTGGTGCAAGAAGCCACAGTGTACTGCTCAAAAAAAATTTCCACGGTAAACTCTTCAGGTTTATGGGCTTTAAGATTGGCGAGTAAAGGGTAATTAGTCTCCCCATCTCGGCGCTTACTCCATTCAGTCATCACTCGGATAGCATTGCCGGTTAGTTGAAAAGGGCTTCTATTGATCGCCACAAGTAGATCGACGATGAAAGTATTCTTTGGATTATAGAGGGGAAACGTCAATCCTGCTTTAAATTGACTAAAGGCAACCACGGCACAAGTATTGCTTGTTTCTGGCCGAAGAAGATCGTCGACATATATCAAAGTTGACGCCTTTTGGGTACCAGGCAGTGGAATAATTTTTGGTTTCAGATGCTCCACTCCAAAAGAAGTGCAATACTCAGACCAGTCAGTCTTCCAATCGGGCCTTTTTGGAGCAGGGTTTTTAGTTTTGCTAGCTTTGCTCTTGGATTTCGAAGATTTACCAGGAGGAGCCATAAGAACAGGGCAGAAGTTGGTCGGAAAAGATGAAGATTGGTGGTTACCGGCGAGAAGTTGACCGGAGAAGATGAAGATAGGTGGTTACCGGCAAATAAGGTATGCCGGAAAAGAGATCTTAAAGCGGAAAGTAACACAGATAGTGAAAACAAGAAGAAGGGAAGAGAAATCCCAGGATTTAGTAAGAAATGGAGGAGGAAGGAAGTTGCAGCAGCAGCAATCGATGTTTTAGGGTTTTAGAAAGAAGAAGAGAGCTCTGGTCGATGAAGAAATAAGAAGAATAGATTTGGTTATGAAAGAGAAGGTCATACTTATAGCAAAGGAAGAGCGACCGGTGCTTCAAGTCATCGGGTTGAAAGTAAGCCGTGCATGGTCAGAACGTGTCAAAGAAGGAGCAAAAACCGCAAGGTATTTTCGCCGAGTTAGCAAAGTTTTCATCTTCGACGACTAAAGCCTTAGAAGATGAAAGCGGCAAAATGTAAGGGTAGAAAATACCTCGGCGATATAAAGCATATGAGAAGAGGAGACATGCCAGAGGGTATGGCAGAGATGTAGGAGATCAACGAGTAAGTGACATCAGCGACATATGAACATAGTACGGCGAGTATAGAAGAAGTGTAGAGCGAGGTTGGTCAGCGAGAGGAAACACGTCACCAATTGGTAGTTGAGAAGTAGGTGGGCATTTAAGAGAAGTCAGAACGGATATATTGTCAGGTTGACTATTTGACTCAGTGGAGGATGCGTCATCGTCCTTATCTACTAAAAGATTCTATCGTCTATCTTTATAAAGCAAGGTCTAGGTCGCCGACGTATGTGTATCGGCGAAGTCAAGACAAAATAGTGTCAGTCTTGGGTTGTTTGTATTAGTTGTATTCCACTATGTAAAAGATCTATAAATAGCGAGTGAACCTACTGAGAAAGGGGTTGGACACATTTCGGATTGGTCTAAGGAGAGGAAAAGTATCATACTTGCTCTCTATAGCCCAAGGCTGAAATTAGGGTTCATTGAGAGATTATACTTAGAAGATTGGCAAGGTAATTGAGAGATGTAATCATGCTTATACTAGTAATAATCCTTGGATGTAGTCCTCACTTATGAGGGCGAACCAAGTAAAACATCTTGTCAAGTATCTCTAACCCTTCCCTCTTTAATATTGTTCATGTTATTTGTTAGATGTATGTTTAGGAATGATTGTGTGTATGTTGTTGTATGATATTTGGGTGTACTGTATAAGATCTAACCATCGGGATTTTATACAGTTACAATCATCTCAAAGCTTATTCTTCATGCCCGACATAGTATAGTTGTCATAGTTTCTATAAGGTTTAGTCTTTCAGAGGAAAGTGATTATATTAGCACAATTTTGTTCAAACTTTCTCACATGAGGAGTTTAGAGAATACCTCAAAGTCTAGACTGGTTTATTAGAGAAACTTTCCCTTTTAGGCATATTTTTTCTTCAGCAGAACGCCTCCAACTTGTTCTTCGGTTGAATAAAGGACATTCTGGTGATATTTAATTCAGTTATCAGTTCTGTTCAAGACAGGCTTGTGTAAATTATGTGAGGGTAGTCTTGAACGTAGTTACGTTTTGAGAAGTCATTAGCGTGATTATTCTAGTTATTAAGAACAGCTATAAATCCTTTTGCGCCGTACAGATTTTGATGCAAAAATTTTGAAACTTCTACAAAATTTATTGTTTTTAGATTCCTTAGGTTTTTTTTCCCCAAAATATTAGGTCTCTCACCAACTGCCGACAGGATTAGGTCATATTCTGCCAATAGTACACCATTTTGTTCGTTTCTTAGCTGCACTCTGTGAAAAATTTCTCAACCACCTCCACTAACCAGTTTGGCATTTGCTAACAGTACAAACTAGCTTAATACTGTCAGGAAGTGCTTTTGTTGTTTTCTACACATGGATAACGAATGGCGTCTAGACAAAAGGGAGGTACAACGTCAACAAGCAAGTCTCCTAAGTTTCCCATTTCATCTCAGCCGCTGGTCTTCCCCAGTTGACATAATAGCAGGAGTACAGCGGTACCACCATTGGATTTTGCACATGACTTCTTCTTGAGCGGTACTTCAAGTCAGCAGCCAGCAGTCCAACAAGTAACGGATGTACAACAACAGACAACAGTTCAACAAGTAGCGGCGGTACAACAGCAGCCAGCAGTCCAACAAGTAGTGGCGGCACAACAACATCCATCTGTTCAACAAGTAGCGACGATACATCAACAATCAGTAGCCCAATAATCAGTAGCACAGCACATCAATTAGCAGCCCAAGATAATGTCATAGTGGAGGACATAACTCAGCTTGATGGAATACCAGAAGAAGAGGACGAGACAGAGGTCATTACTCAGAGAAAGGGTAAAGGTGTGGATGTTGGCGCACCTAAGGAGACAGCTGTGGCCGGCGGTACTTCTCATGCAGTGGAAGGATTGTCAAGAGCGGTAGAGGGTAGCCCCAATACAAATGGTTTTGCTTCAAGAGAAGTTGCCAATGGTCATATGATAGATGGGAGAATTTCAACAGGTGTTGGCGGTGGAAGCACAGCGGCAGCTATTGCTGGGACGTCGAAAACATCGCCGATAGCAGTTTCAGAAGGAAAAGTAGGAACCGCTAATAATACAGAGGATATGTTAAAGCAATTCCTTAAGCAGAGCACTATTAACCAAGCCCAGATGCAGTTACAGATGCAAACTCAGATGGAGCTTATCCTTCTGTAGATGGTGAAAAATGAGAGAGGGGCAAGATTGTCAAAACACTCTCGAAACCATGTCTTATTAAAGGCAATCATCTATTCAGGCTTATCTCTATAGCTCAGAGTGCAACCCATTCCATGAGCCGAATAAACTCTCTATGAGCTCTCTCTTATAACTCCGGTGGGGAGGGTAATATCATAGAGCAGCACTAATGATCTCACCAACATATTAAACCCATTGATATGCTCAGAGCCAGGTCTCGCTTGATGGTACACGGTGGAGAATCAACAGAGACGTATCCTCATGGATTTCCTCTTAAATACGACTCAACATACGAGTCTTGGTGCAAACCTCGGAAATATTGAAGCTTCAGGCCGGTCCGGAGCTCTCTGAGAAGCATACACCAGCCTAAACAGGCCTAAGCGGACCTAATCCCAAGTTCAGGATGGTCTAGCATACCATGGATAAACACGCCATGACCTCAAGTGTGTTGTAGCATAAGCACTCACACCGCGACTAAGGCACAGGCTGCCCAAAGTCGACCTTGGCCAGATGCCAAAGCCATAAACGCCACATAGCATGGCACCACAAACCATGAAGTCACCATGGATCCACGAAAATCAGCCTCGGCCAAGAGGCCAAGGCCATGGCGTAAAACGCCACAAACCTACTTAGCCTTGGCCAAAGGCCAAGACCGTAACGAGAAGTATAGCCGCAAACAGGCTGGCCTTGGCCAGGCCAAGGCCGTGGCGCCACAACAAGTGGACTTTGGCCAGAAGCGAAGACCGTGGCGCCATGACCCATGGCGCCACAACAAGTGGACCTTGGCCAGAGGCCAAGGCCGTGGCGCCATAAGCCCTGGCGCCACCTTAACACGACCAACGCCAAAAACGCGTCCAAGCTTGGCCTTGGCCAAAAGCCAAGGCCGTGGCGCCATAGTCCATGGCGCCACAACAGGTTGGCCTTGGCCAAAGGCCAAGGCCGTGGCGCCAAGAGCCATGGCACCACCATAACTAGCGCCAAAGCGCATTCAAACACTCATGGCCTTGGCCAAACAGCCAAGGCCACTCCTATACTCGTGTCCCGGAGGCACTACGCTCATGTTGGTCACGACAATTAGTCGTACGACCCTACTCTACTCAACTCAACTACGCAATATCCGCGTATCACTCGCTCAAGACATCAAAACATCACACGGGGGGATAACTTTAGGGGTATTGGTCTGGTGGTCTACGGCAGTTGAAAGAAACTGATGGAGATGGTGGGCAGTTACGAGAAGATGGCGCGAGTGGGCATGTTCCACACGACTCAGACAGTTACGGAAACCAACGCATGTCCTCCACTCCTCCACTCTTCCACGGCTTCCACCTTCTCTGTCAAGAGATCAGGGTGAGTTAAAAACTATAAATAGAGGCTTCCTCTATTTTCCAAGGCAGAACATTAGGAACGTTCAGAACACCTAGAACACACAAACAGAAACAACCAGAGCCTCAGAGAAAACACCTGAGAATCGAAACACGTTTCTAGCCTTGGAGATTTCCAGTAGACTTCACGACGGAGATCTTGAACTCTTACACCCAAAACACATCCTCAACCTGATCTCAAGTTTCTTCGCTGTTTCCCTCCCTAGACCAACCTCTATCCTCTCTGTGACCGAAGCAAGACGGGAACGGCCATCCTTGGTTTAGGCTTGTCTTGTTCGACTTTGATCTCCGAGCACTACGAAAGTACCCAGAGACGGTACATTGTTTTTCCAGGTAAAAACACCTTCAAAGTCATCGGGAGTTAACAGAGTAAAATAAACAGTTCATGGAATGTCGTAGCAGAAGTCGCTCAACCCACACAACTCGCCATACAGAGAGAAGCAAGTCCAAGAAACCAGAAGTCGCCCCATCTACAACAAAAAAGGGAGATGGAAGTATCAAGAACAGAGGAATTAAACGGCAAGAGGAGAGTTACGCTGATTCGGACAAATTAGAAGGAATGAATGACATGGTAAAAAGAGAATTGCGTCGAATGAAGAAGCAGTTGGTAGAAGCAATTGAGACGCCGAAGGAAGACAAGTTGGCAACAACCATCACAGAGGCAAAGAGAACGCCATTCGTAGATCAGGTTACTTACGACTATGTATCCAAAAGGTTCAACAAGCCAACTTTCACGTCATTCTTTGACGGCCTAGGGGATCCAGCTCAACATTGGAAATGTTATAGAAGAGATCTACAAGCTTGGACAGGGTCAGACCCAATAATGTGTTTATCATTTCCTGGCACGCTTAAAGATGAAGCGTTGGCATGGTTCGACGGTTTGAAAGAAAAAACGATTGGCACTTTTAGAGAATTAGAGGAGTTGTTCTTGGCGACTTACATTCTAAACAACAGAGTTCGACCAGGGGTAGAAAAATTGTTTGGTATGAAAAAGAGGTTTGGCGAAACCTGCAGGAGTCATATTATGAGATGGAGAAAGCTTTGCAGTGAAGTAGGAACAGCGGTCTCTGCCAAAGAAAAGATGCGGACGTGCACTAATTCAATGAAGACGTCTGATCCCATGTTTAAGCCTTTGTATTGGAACCCGCCGAAAGATATGATAAAATGAGAGCTAGGCATAATGAATGGCTGTCTTATGAAGAAATGCAAGAAGAAGAAATCCGCCAAAAG
Source organism: Papaver nudicaule (assembly GCA_023529015.1). Taxonomy (NCBI): domain Eukaryota; kingdom Viridiplantae; phylum Streptophyta; class Magnoliopsida; order Ranunculales; family Papaveraceae; genus Papaver; species Papaver nudicaule. Next base: position 1,409 of record JAJJMA010258260.1, on the reverse strand, counting down.
AAAGAAAAAGTGAAGCACATTAATTCAATAAACAATTTTTCACCAGCGGAGCAAGAAGAAATGAGAAGGGAATGGATTAAAATGGAGCAGAAAAAGCTAGAGGCACTGTTGGCGGATCCTACTCCAGCGGCAGTAGTTCCCCAAAAACCGCAAGAGCAAGTGCAACATCAGCGCCTGTTTTAGGTGTAAAACAATAAAGAGAATATGAGGGGTAAAGTGTGAAGTGTGATGATGTAATAAAAGATTATAATGGAATTCGAGAGGTCAAGATCGAACAAAACTCGCCTAAACCAAGAAATGGTCGTTCGAGTATTGCTTCAGTTACAAGAAGAGGATATAGGGTTGGTTTAGGGAGGGAAGCAGAGAAAGATGAGATCAGAGAATTGCTATGATTTTCTGTGATGTTGATGATTGAATTGCTAAAAGAAGATTGGATATTCAGTTCTCACTAGATATTAAATGCTGAATGAGAAGAGTTAATCAATTATCGATGAGATTGATTGATTGAACTTGCACTGAATTAAACTCTTTGTTCTTGCTGAACTTGTCTGAGATTGTTTTTCCAAACTGGTCGAGTGACCTATTTATAGAAATAGAATTCCAACTGATCTCGTAAGAAGTGGAAGAAGTGGAAGAGTGGGAGTGTGGAGTAAGTGGGGCAAGTCTTGCGCCTAATATTAGGGAAGAATAAACCGCCCACTTTCTCATCCCCTCTTTTCAGCAACGTTCACACGACTTAGCTTTCTTCCTCGTTAAGTGATTGAGCCGTTGCAATCACACGTGTCGTAGACCGCCAAACCAAAACCCTAAAGAATATCCCCCCATGTAACTTACTTGATTCTCGCAAGATTTGTTAAAGATTGAATATTTGTTAAGTCAAAGCTGACTAAGTGCAAAGTCGTACCAATTACTGGTAAACTCAGGACTTTTGCATAAAGATAGAGATTAAGCGATAAGCTTGTGTATCTCTTTTAGGTTTGGTCTAAGGATTGAGCCGGGCAATCGCCATTTAAACCAATGAGATAAATCTAAGGGTTGAGCTAGCAACTGCCATTTAGATAAGATAAGTCTAAGGATTGAGTTATGCAATCGCCAATTAGACTGAGAGGATTTCAGCAACTCTCTGTGGCAATAGTCAAATAAATACGACTTTCGGTTTGCCATAAATATGAGAAATTGGCTTGTGGCATGTAATGCACCAATTCTCTGAGTAATGAAGACATATGAATGTCCAAAATAATATAAGTCATAGCCATGAGCCATGATTAAGAATTATAGCACTGATTTATAGAAGCAAGTCCATAATCAGGAAAAACAGACGAATGATGCTATCACAGCGTAGCCATCATCAAGAATGCATAAGCATTGCCAATACAAGACCTAAAGATAGGCCACAATAATTATAATAA
>JAJJMA010258246.1:0-13892 GCA_023529015.1 Papaver nudicaule | reverse complement strand
AGATTTTCTCTCTCGTTGTTAGAGTTGATGCTGCAAAATCATTAACATCAATACTGTAGATTTGCAATCATATGGAGTAGATGCATGGTAATTTCTTATTTTCTTTTTTATGCATGTAGTAAGATGGTGTTTTGGGTTAGAATGTATGGTTGCAAAGACACATTTGTAGTTAACTTGTGGTGGCTTAACCAGGTGCTACTTGGGGATATGGGTACCGGGAAGACAAGTTTGGTGTTAAGATTTGTCAAGGGCCAGTTTTTCGATTTCCAGGTTCGTTTTTTTTTGTGTGTATCCTTTCAATTGTTGTAGACATTGTGTTTAAAGTGAGCCTGATAGAAGTAGTTGGAATTCAGGAATCAACCATGCAGCTTTTTTCACGCAGATATTATCTTTAAATGAAGCTACTGTGAAATTTGACATATGGGATGCAGCAGGACAAGAATGATATCATAGTTTGGCTCCCATGTATTATCGTGGTGCAACTGCAGCGATTATTGTATATGACATAACAAGCTTGGTGAACCACTATATTGTACTCTTTAACACTTTAGTATATATATTTTGTACAATTACAATGCTAGTTTTAGGAGTGGATTGTCCTGGTTAAAGATACTTTGTTACGCTGTAGGATTCTTTAGTATATGTGTGTGAATGTTCCAGTTTCGGCTTGCTATTTTAACCACACGAATGAGCCGAAACAGGTTCGGCTCAAATGAAAAAAAAATAAACGAGTCGAAACAAGTTCGGCTTATACGAAGAAGAAAAGAAAATGAGCCGAAACAGTTTCGGCTTATATATAAGTTTAAGATTATGAGCCGAAACTGTTTCGGCTTATATAGAATTATAAGCCAAAAATAACATTAACCCAGAGAGAGTTTCGGCTTAGATAGAATTTTAGATCTTAAAGCCGAAACAATTTCGGCTTGGAGAAATTCAAATTTGTCTAGGCCGAAACTAGCAACATAGCTGCCATTTTCAAATAGTATTTTCGGCCCAGAGAAACATATTATCGTGTAGGTCGAAAATGTTTCTGTGTAGCTCAAAAATTTTCCCCTTCTTCTCCCCACAAAACCCAAGAAATTTCTCACCCAAAAACAAAAAAATCTATAAGCCGAAATCATTAACACTAATCATTATCATTAACACTAATCATAAAAATTAGTGTTAATTAGTCAAAGGGCAGATTAGCCATATTGAAAAAAAATATGCCCAAAATACCCCCATTTTGTCGCGTACCGGGCGGCCAAAAATTTTTTGGAGCGGCCGAAATACACGGTTCTAGCCAAATAGCACGGTTGTTTGAAAATACTCCTAACCATGTTCCACGGTCTCCTCTGGCAACAGACTGACCCTTAATTCTTCTACCGAAGCGGCCAGTCAGTTGTCGCTAACGGACTCAGTTTTCAAAAAAGATAAAGTTGAAAATTAAAAAATTTCGGCATTCGCGCCATGTGTCTTACCTTGACCTTATCCTTTGGCCATGGGTATTATCGACTCTTTTGCTACATAAGTGAAAATGGATAAGAGTTTGAACACACAGTAAAAAACTTTGCTTCAGCATATCTCACATATGAATCCATAGTCGGAAATCCCACTCCTCTATTTTCATCCTCCGGTATCGTTTCCATTCTACTTGATTCAGTGGATCACCTATCTTTTGGGATTATTGAACGGCTTAGATGATGGTTTGAGAGGTAATTTCTTTTTTTTCACAATAATATCAAACTTTAATTTCATAAAAATCACTAGGGCTGCTTAGGATTATGGCATGAGGATGAAATTTATTTGGTTAGTTTCTCCGGATCCTTGTGGTTTTGTTATTTAATTGATTTTTTTTACTGTAATACGGCAATGGTTGGATCACCGAATATTGTCATCTGTATAGGATCCAAAATCGGAACTCTATTTATTTGGAATTTATACTTACATTTGTGGTTAATGTCAAGCGTCCGACCTTAGCTCAGTTGGTAGAGCGGAGGACTGTAGTAGTTTCAGCTTGATCCTTAGGTCACTGGTTCGAATCCGGTAGGTCGGATTCATTTTTACTAGTTTATTTGTCGTCTTCTTTTTTTTCGGAGCGTGAAAAAAAAACAAGAAGGGTAATTTAGTCCTTTCAGTGTCAACCGGTGAAAAACCCCTTTCTTTTTATTATAGTGAGATGGTGTTTGCTATGTTTGTATGATTTCTTTTATTTCTGCAAGTTATTTGAAGAGACGGCTACCGAAAGTGCATATACACATCTAATGCAGGTTATTTCTTTCATTACTGTCAAGTGTTAGGCTTTTAGCCTCCATCGGTTTTCTCCAGCTTCCTTTAGGGCATTTCTAATGGCTCTAATTTCAGCTGAAAGACAGATAATAAGTTTTGTTTTTGTACACCTCACATGTGAATCCCACTCCTCCATTTTCAGCCTCCATCAGTATTGATTTCATTCTATTTGATTCAGGTCATATCAACAAATAATGTATTACTGTACCAAGATTAGCTGATCCGCTAGCTTTAGCAGAAGGCTTTTAGGATAATGTTATTCATTGGACGGCTTAGATGGTGGTTTGAGAGGTAATTTTCTTATAATAATATGTATCAATATTTGTTCATACAAATCACTAGTGGGTTGTCTGTTGTTCGTCCAGCCTTTGATACAGTTAGCAAGCAAATTATGGTATCAGGATGAAATTATCTGATGAATCGGTTAGCTTTAGACACGAGGATCTTTTTGTTGACTGTAATACGACACTGGCTGCATCAGCATACGTATAGGATAAAAAATATTCCGAACTAATACTTACATTTGTGCTTAATATCATGCGTCCGACCTTTGCTCAGTTGGTAGATCGGAGGACTGTAGTGGAGGACTGTAGTAGTCGCAGCTTAACCCTTAGGTCAATGGTTTGAATCTGGAAGGTCGCTTTTACACTCGATCTAGGGAATACTAAAACCTTTTTTTTTATCTTTGAAAAGATGAATACATAGTTTGATTGCTGATGGTGGCTAACATGATAAGCTTGACCTACCTGGCAATTTTGACTTAAGAGGTGAAATAGAAAACTAGGAGGATAAATGGTTTCAACACATGAGACCCGTCATTTGCTGCACAAATATAGTTAAAACAACCATTTAAAAAGCGACAAAAAGATGGACGGAATGAATTATCCAGATCCAAAATGAGATTTAACAAAAAGGAAAAGTTACCTCCTTGATTGATGAAGGTGTTGTTTCAAGAGTATGATAATAGACATAATAAAAACGGCAAGTAGGCACCAATGTCTGGGGATAAATCTCTACCTCCATTATCTACCTGGCGTCTTTATTATGTCCATTATCGTACTCTTGAAACAACATCTTCATCAATCAAGGAGGTAACTTTTTCTTTATGTTGAATCTCATTCTGGATCTGGATATTCTTTCCTTCCATATTTTCGTTCCTTTTGGAATGATTTGTTTTAACTATAGCCATGCAGCAAATGACGGGTCTCTTTTTGTTACAACATCAAAAGTGAACTGATCAAAAATAGAAGCTTGGTTGTTGTTCCGAGAAAAAGAAATAACAAAAATCTTGCATTTTTATTTTGCTTGCCATGGGATTGAAAGTTACTGCCCTTGAAAAGCTTTGGTTAAATTTACTGCTCCCTGGACCTCTGCTTCCTCTGGCGCTTGTGTCCTACTTCCCACCATCCATCCTTCCCTGCAAAAGCTCACGAAATTTCTTAGAACCAGGGCAATTGCTAATGGTGCTAATTTCAGCTAAAAAACAGGTAACAAGCTTTGTTAGGCTAATTTCTAATGGTCGGAACTTCAGTTTCAGTGTTAGGCTATTAGCCTCCATTGGTCTTCTCCAGCTTCCTTCAGGGCATTTCTAATGGTGCTAATTTCAGCTAAAAAACAGGTAACAAGCTTTGTTTTTGCACATCTCCCACTCCTCCATTTTCAGCCTCCATCAATATTGATTTCATTCTACTTGATTCAGGTCATATCAACAAATGATGTATTACTGTACCAAGATTAGCTGATCAGCTTGCTTTAGCAGAAGGATGTGATTCATTGGACGGCTTAGATGATGGTTTAAGAGGTAATTTTCTTATACTAATATATACCAAAATTTGTTCATAAAAATTGGCTGTTGTTCGTCCAGCCTTCGATACAATTAGCAAGCAAATTATGGTATCAGGATGAAATTATCTAATGAATTTGTTAGCTTTAGACATGTGGATCCTTTTGTTGACTGTAATATGACACTGGCTGCACCAGCTTATGTATAGATAGGATAAACAATATTTGGAACTAATACTTAAATTTGTGCTTAATATCAAGCTTCCGACCTTAGCTCAGTTGGTAGAGCGGAGGACTGTAGTAGTTGCAGCTTAATCCTTAGGTCACTGGTTCGAATCCGGTAGGTCGGAATCAATTTTACACTTCAACCTTGGGAATACTAAAACTTTTTTGATCTCCTGAAAGATGAATACATAGTTTGATTGCTGAAATAACAGTACTTGAATTTTTTTATTTTCGGTACTAATACTTAAATTTTCATGGGATTGAAATTTACTACCCTTGAAAAGCTTTGGTGAAATTTTCTGCTCTCTGGACCTCTGCTTCCTCTGGCGTTTGTGTCCTACTTCCCTGCAAAAGCTAAAGAAATTTTTTAGAACCTGGGCAATAGTTACTTTGCATGTTGTGCTATTCCATTCGGCCATTCTGTTGCATAGTTGATATTTATTTGATTTCTAGGAGGTGGAAACCAGTGCTTTGGTTGAGATGTTTCAAAATCTGTAGCATTCTGGTTTTGTTTGAATGTGTATCTGGGATTATCCTTCCAGCATATAGGTGCTAGTTGGTTAGTATTCTGAGGGTGCTGGGTTGTTGGCCATAAAGTCTGGTCACATCTTGCCTTCCATGTTTTTCATATATGCCATGTAATGGACACACACTATCTTCCATATTTTCCGAGGACACTTGGCGTTGTCCGAACTTGCAGGGGTGCAAGTCCATTACATAATCCTCTGTTTAACAGAAGTAGGGAACAAACCTGGTGGAAATGGAATTAAAGGAGCAGCAAATTGAACACTATCAGTAAATGGAATGTGAAAAAAATATGCTCAAAATTTTCAGTATTCTGACCACACAAAACACGAGTTAAGGATATCTACGAATCTAGCTAGTTTTTCTGTTGTAGAAACCATATCTTGTATGCATCTGTAGGTAAAAAGTTTTATTCTAGGGGATGTATTTCCTTCCATTGGTAAGGAGATACTTAGAATTGTTGGCAATGAGGTTGTGGATAGATTGGGTCCTGAACATCCCAGATGGCTCTGGAATACATCTGATAATGTCAAATTCAGTGTAATTTATGTCGATGAGACAGATAGCTGAGACAATAGAAGGTTGGAAGATGGAGAGAGAGAGAGAGAGAGAGAGGAACATTCCAACTGTTTGAGCTAGGGTCAAATGAGTGATTTGACTAACAACAAATCAATTGGCTCAAGGGGCTCAGGCAATGTTGTAATAAATGGAATCCCATCTATCCTCCCATATGTAAACAGTGGTGCCATTTCGAATACCCACATGTGGTGCAATTTGATTTGTGTTAAAAGACTTAAAACCATTCTCAGTGGTCTTGTTGTCAAGTGCATGCCTACAATACCTGAAGTACTTAGCCTCAAGTGTCAAGGCCCAAGAAGCAGTTGGGTTGGAACTTGGAAAGCAAATTCCAGGCTAGTCCGTCCGCAAATTTGTGCTAGATTGAGTACTCTTGACAGACTCAGATCTAGCAGGTTGGGATAAGAGTCTCGCTTCCAAGAGCTAAATCTGCTCATGAATCTAGTGATCATAGCGTCAAAACATTCGATTTTAAATTGAGTTGTAAAAAGAGGTGTGCCTAGGTAGCTATACTAAGATATTAATCTTTTTTGACATCAAGAGTTCCACTGATTAGCTTTCCAAACTTGTTGGGGATTTTATCATTTGACCAGAGGCGGAACCTGAAAATTGTTGAGGTGTTTAGTGGTGAAAAAGCCATGAGAAGAATGAAGTGTATTGTTTAATCTCGAATGGCTGTAAGATAGGTTTCTTTAGAATATTGTTGTATAATGGGACTTGTCTGGTTATGAATTATCATGACAATTTATTTTTTTGATTAATCAGACAACTAATTGATTATTATGAGGCCAACTGCAGTGCTGCATGTATGACACTCCGTATTGATTTCGGGTTGAAATGGTTAGATTTCCACTTTGGATAAGAAAAGATGATATGAACTAGCAATCATCTCGTTCTAGATGTTGATCCGTTCAATATAGCAGACATAGATTCATCGGATTTGAGCCTTTTCAGTGACCTTCAAATTAAAAAAATTTGAAAATCACTCAAAAGACTCAGATCCGATGGATCCATGTCTGCTGTATTGAACGGAAGGAGTTTGTCTATAAATAAGGGACAAGAGTAGAAAACCGAATCTAGAAGAGGAAGATATCCTCGATCTCATCCTCGAAACCCTAGCCACTGTTTGTTTATTTCCACCCAACACAACAAAATATCTTCTGGTGGGCAGATTTTTTAAAACGGAGGACCTGGCTCTCCTCAAATCAGCAACACTAGTGTCACACCCCTAACTCCCGCCTTGTAAATGTTCTTCTCACCCTTCTTTTTGCAAAGCTTCTGGTACAGATCTTCATGTGCCCGACCTCTTGCGTCGCACACCACTCGCTTTCTGTTCTATTTTGCTGCTTTGTATTTTTGCTTGTCACTTCTGTTAGGATGCAAGCCTTTGTAGCACTCTTTCTTTTCCTTGATCTCCTTTTGCACATCCTCGCTCCACCAACAAGTCTCTTTCGGTTCACGTCTATTTTCTCTTGTCACTCCAAACACATCCGCAGTCACGTTCCGAATGCGAGTTGCCATCTCGTCCCACATACTATTTGCCTCCTCGTCTACGTTCCGTGTTCCTGCCAAGATTTTTTATGTAAACTCTCTCCTCGATACATTTCTTTGAGCTTCCACCACTTCATCCTCGTAGTATTGGTACTTTTGTCTTGTCGAATACATCCGTAGGCGAAAACCGGTGACCAGGAGTTAGTGTTGTGAGACAACACATTCTCCCTAGATAACCTTACAGTTTAAGCACTCACGTCTACCTGGCTTGCGTGTTGGCCACTACTATAGGTAACTAAATGGGATTGTCTTATCCTAAAGAAGTTATTGGTTATCATAAGGTCGTAAGCTATTGCAAAACTCAATATTGTATCTCCACCTTCTTGGTTTCTTCTCGCCGTATCCGAACCCTCCATGCACCCTCCCAATCCTCTCTCCACTTGTTCGAACATGACCGTTGAAGTCACCTCCAATGAAAATCTTACTCATTGAAAGGCACATCCCTAACTAGGCCTCCACTTGTCTAAATCCTCCAAAAAATGCCGTTTATTGTCCTCACTAAGACCTACTTGATGGGCATAAGCATTATTGACGTTCAAACCTATATCTCTAACTAAGAGCCTAACTAGGATGATCTTATCCCCTTGTCTTCTAACGCTAATAACTTTATCCTTAAAATTCCTATCAATTAAAATGCCTACCCCATTCCTTTTCACTTGTGCTCCTGTGTACCATAGGTTGAAACCTGGACCATCCATCTCCTTCACTTTCAGGCCTGTCGATTTGGTTTCATGCATGCATAAAATATTTATACGCTTCCTAGTCACAGTATCAACTATCTCTCTTAGCTTTCCAGTCAAAGATCCTACATGCCAACTACCTAAGCGAATCATACCTACCTTGGTTGGCTTCCTTGCCCCACACACTCGTCGAGTCAAGTGCAAAAACCCTCGCTCATTTGACACTGCATCCGGGCGGCGACGTAGCGGCCCTTGCTCATTTGACACCATATCCGGGCGACATGGCTTGTCACGGAGGCGACGACCCTCATTTAACACCACACCCGGGTTTCGGCATGGAACGCCGCTAAGGGAGTTACGCCCCAGCGAATTTTCTTATCCGAGTCTCATCTAATTGTATCAGTGAGAGAAAAATATGACATGTCAAGGACTAGATTTGCAATTCCCTAATTAGTCGGATTTATGCCATTTGTTTTCCCTAAATGCTAGCAAATACAACTAGGTATTTTTATTTTTCTGCAGGGAATTCTTCAGTATCTTGGAGCTAGGCTTACTAGGAGCTGGTGTATGACTGAAATTCCACGGGCGTTACCCTTAGCGAAAGAGCTAGGCTTACACGCAACTGTGTTTTATACTTAGTCTAGTTTTGTCAATGTAATTTATTACCAAGTGTATAAAGGATTGATTCCTACACCTGTAGATCGATTGACGGCATAGGTTCCTGGATTTCCTGTAGTTGAGCCAATACAAACCCGAACCATATCCTACTATACTTGCCACAGTTTTGGATCAATTCTTGAATACTGGTGAAGCAGATTGGTTGCATTTTAACACCTATGATAAGCTGGAGGAAGAGGTAAACCTTATTGCCTTCTATTTAAATTTGATTGTATATATGTGGGTCATTTGCTGACTGTTTTGTGAACTATGCACTTAGTGGTATTTACTGTTCATAGTACTATTTTCATACAGGCGCTTAACTGGATGACAAAACAATTGCACACGAGGAAGACCGTGATAGGACCAAAAATACAGTCATTTTACATAGACAAAAGACTGGAGGATAACGATTATGGGCTTCATTTCTTTATACTGAATTCTGGCACTCTCATGAAATGGTTAGACACGAAAGAAGCCACATCAGTATATTTTATATCAGTCGGGAGTTTGGCTGCTTTAGCAGAAGAAGAAATGGAAGAAATAGCATGGGAATTCGGAAGTCCAACTACAATTTCCTACAGGTAGTCAAGTACTTCAGAGGAAGATAAACTCCTTAAAAACTTTGTGGAAGAGACGTCCGAATAAGGTTAGGTGACTAGATGGTGTTGGCAACTGGAGGTGTTAGCAGACAAAGCAGTCGGATGTTTTGTCACCCACTACCGTGAATGGAACTTGAAACTTGAGGCATTAAGCTTAGGTGTGCTGAGGGTGGTAATGCCACGATGACGGATCAAACGACTAATGCAAATTGCATGAAGGATGTGTCGAGGGTTGGCATCAGAGCGAAAAAGATGAGAAGGGGATGATGGTTAACAGACAGAAAGTTGAAGAATCTATTAAAAAGTAATGGAGGAAGAGAGGAGGGAAGAGATACAGAAGAATGCTATTAGATTGCAAGAGTTGGCCGTAAATTCTGTTGCTGAAGGTGGAAGTTCTGACAGCAGCATTGAGGAATTTTCCTCTCAAATCCTATGCACTTGAGGACTATCAACACTGACTACTTGTTTACCTCCTGCATAGTTCTCCCTCTGTCCTCTTCATTTAGGTCTAAGCTGAGAATTTTCTTATCCATAGAGATGGGCATTTTTGTCTAGGCATCCAATTCTGTTATTGCGTTATTTATGATACTACTTTTGAAGAATTTCTGAAAAACTTGCAGAAAAAAAGGTAGAAATAAACAAAACTACAAGAAAATTAGGAACAGAAAAAGAACGCATTAAATCCAACCAATATAGTCTTTTTTTTTGTCTCTACTGAGGTTCGACCTCAGCCCTCCTCTGAGGGAGGCCAGTGAGAGGCCACCGGTAGTCACATCCAATTGATCCTATCATTAAATTTATTTGCATATTGATGCAGTGCCGTTTAATCTGCCTTTTCATTGTTCAATCTTTCCAATCTCAAGGATGGCCACAGTACTGTGCCGCCCTGCTGTCTGATATCCATAGACTATTTGGCATGTACTTCCTGCTCACCAGAATCATCACCATCACCAGCAGCTCGAGGACCACCAGGCCTACGACGTCGAACACGATCGACATTGATTACACTTCCTGCAGCCGCATCAACAGTGGCGGCACTTCCCGGACCACCAACATTAGTACCAACCATTTCATTATCCGGAGGAGGTCTGGCTGCTAATGAGGGTGATGAATGTATGCTTATCAAGCATAATAACACAATGAAAACAACAGTTGCCACTTTGTGATAAGCCATGAGTAATATGATTTAACTTTTTGCTTGTGTTGAATTAAGCAATTGTGAGAATGCTTGGGAGGACAATGTGGGTACTTATAGCACCTTCCGCGCGTACTCGAATTACATACCATGAGCCTGTGAGTATGTTCAGTTTAGCCGCCTATGATTAGATTATGAGTATAAAGCATAAAATTAGCCGCCTCATTACAATATTGACCATAATCATAGTTTTCTAATCAACTTTGCCAGTTCTGTACCGACAATCACAAAAGTAACAACTTAATAAACATTATCTTGCGCCCTTTACAGGTTTACCCACATGCGCATGGCTTTGTGGGACTTTGGAATGCTTAAACAGGAAGTAGTGGACATGCCAACCGGAAATGTTAGAAAACGCGCTCCTTAATCGCCACTTCCACGCACTCAAACGTGGCAAAGGGATGTGGCAAGCAGACGTGGGTTACTAATATTACACGTAGCGATTTGGGAGAGAGAAAAGCCTGCAAAACTGCATTCCGTGACTTTACTAATCTGTTCTCTCCCACCATGGCTCTTCTTCAATCTTCTTCTCTGCGTCTGTCTTTCTGGAAGTGGTTATATAGATTGAAGAAAAATGAGTGCCAATCTATCTATAGAAAATCAAATGATTCAAAACACTGATGATTAGGTTAAAGAACACAAAACCATTAATGGAGATCTAAACAAACTTATCAGAAATTGAAGGAAATTGTTCTCGTGATTTTAATCGATAGTAGCAAACTTCCAGGTATGATAACATATAGGTTTATGATAACTTCCAGGTATGATAACATAGTCAATCAATTTCAGATATTCTACAGACTATATTTTAGATATTCCGCAGGCTATTTGAAAAGATGAATTAGTTTTTGTGAGGCAGACATTAACTAAGTTCTCAATTAACAAATTAAGACAGTTGTGAAATAGATTCGTTTGATAGTCTATCTAGATTCCAGAGATGAAGAACTCTCTCTTTAAAAATCAAAATCTGCTAAACAATTACCCATTCTTTAAGAACCTCCATAACAATTAACATCATCTAGCTATTTATTTTCCAGGGTTTTGATTGATTGAATATCCATGATTTTCTACTGCAACTGCGACAGAAGAAGAATCTGAAATTTGTCAGAATTATAAAACCCGATTTTCATTTCAACCTTTGATTCTTATTATCACCAAATAGCTATTGTAATTCACAGTGTTTTCATTACTAACAAATCTAGAGGTATCATCTGGTCGTTACCATACAAGATCTGTTTGAGATAACAGCATGTTTTAATTTGTAGAAACAAATTTTTGTTGGAATGAAAAAGAGACAGAAGTGAGAAAAAGAGTTGAACAGGCTTTTGGTAAAAGGAAAGAGAAGGAACCTTCTTTCTACAGTTCTCTCCTAATATAATATTGATACGTGGAACAAACCATCCGGACACATCAGTGCTCCAACTCAGAGTGCGTGAAAGCAGCGAGGAAGGCGCGATGCGCCTATCACGATTGCATACCAACCCCAGTGAGAGATAAGAACAGAAGACTACCGAGGAAACTTGTCTTGTTTTTTGGACTGGACTACAACTGCAAGATTCTTACAGAGGTACCACCCTAGCAGAGCCGTTCTTGTGTTTTGAAGGGCCTCTGCGAACTTGATCATAAGGCCTTTTTTACGGTAAATTTTTTTTTTGCCCAAATAATTTCGCCCTTATATAGTGATTTTTTTTTTGGGATTTTGACATACCAATTACAATTTTTTAGTTTATAAAAGCGGATTCTTATACATAAACACACAATAAGCATAGGAAAAAAAAACAAATATAATAAAAAGATTGGAGCCCAACTTGTTGCCAGGTTTCCATCCAAATTTTGTAATCCTATTGATTCAGATTCAGATTCTGATTCGGATTCAGATTCAGATTCAGATTAATAATATATAACTTTCTCTAAAAAAAAAGTGTGTGAAAGGGTGTCCAAATTAGTTCTTAGATGGTTTATATCTAAAGATTTAAAAGCCTAAGTGATGAAAGCTCCCACGTCGCGCGGTGACAATACCACAACTTCCTATTGGCCGAGAGAGGGCTTCTATGGTACAGGCATTCTAAGAGGGACACTTGGCATCTTATGAGTGGCATAAAAACACTTGCACCATATTTACACTTCTTTAAAATATCACCCACGTTAGTGATGTACACCTACTTTACCTAACTCAGTTAATGAACCAATTAGTATTTGCCAAGTGTATCTTGAACTAACTCCGTTAAAAGAAAAGGTTACCTACTTTAAGTCCGATCCCTGTTTGGTCTTTTCGCTCGCTCCTTAGGGCCTATTTTCGTCTTTTCACGGTATATTAGAATTTCCTCCATGCCATATAAAAGCAAATTCTATCGCTAGGTTTTTATCCTCGCGATTTTTTTGTGATACATAATGATACCTTAAAGTTTTTGTTTAGTCTTGCCCATATGAATCTAATAGTATTTATCTGTGTTTTGATTTTGCAGATAATGCTGGATCGATCAATCACACTGATTGAAGCAGGTATGTTTCAAGTGGTCATACATATTTCAATATTTAATTATGCTTAATGATTGCATCTCTTCTCTTGCATATAGAAGAATGGAAGAATATTGATTTAGGGCTCTCTAATTGGATTTAATTTCTTACAATAGGTTGCATAAGAGATGATGACTCTCCCTTGAAATATGATGACAGCCTCAACCATTGTCCCGATAACATCTTTTTTTTTTAATTTATGAGAATTGTTTTGGTTCTCACAAACGTTGTTGAAAACTATCATTCACGACCTAGAAGACTAGAATGAGTTCAAAGTTGTACACAGTAGGGATTTTGTTATGCGGAAATAATAAAGTAGATAGATTGGGCCAACTAACAAAAATATGTTGACCCCCTACCAGGGGAAATCCAAGCGCAACCGAATCCTTAATATAGTATATCTTAGATACTTGGCCTTCAAATTTAGACCAAACTTAATAAGCAGCGGTAGAAGTTAGAGCCTTGGAATGGTTTGTATTGCCAAGGAATTTGGTGTACTGATTATATAGGGGATTTTCAGGAAACAAGCAGAAAGGAAAACCATTGATGGCTATGGTGAGCTGATACTGATTTTGATAATAATCTACTTATACATCATCTTCTTAGTTGGATTTTTTTCTTACACAGTGACTCTCATGATTTAGTAATTGTATTAGGTACAATGCAAAAAAAAAGGCAACAATTTCCACATTCGATAGGTTTACATTGAGCTTAGTGTTTCTGATCAGTTGGCTAGAAAAGTTCATTGTTGTTATTAATCTGGAATTTCAAGCATGTTCATCTTTGAATCGTGTTGCTGGAAACCAACGGTTTGGTTGTTCTTTTCTCTTAGTTTGTTTATTAAATATGGTTTCAGTCACAATGTATATACTAATTCCACAAGAGGAACCTTTTTCTTAAAATCGCTTTACTCTTGGTTTTTGCTAATTGTGATTACCCCTAAAAGTAAGGCCAAGTTTATACGATGTTTATGTTAAAGCAGATGGTGGAGTTGACGCATAAAAAGTTGTAATGAGTCTAATGCCTGTTACCATTGGGTGCATACTAATTCCATGGAAAATCATTCATAAGCCTGTCCTTGACTATTCCATAGCAGCTTAAGCCGCAGTCACTAGCATTACTGGGATCAAGAGAACAATAACCAAAATTGGAGTTAGTGCATTATTGGGATCAAGAGAAAAATAACCACAAATGGAGTTAGTGGGTTTGCTTTAAGTAATTAGTATTACAAGTGCTACAAGTAATTAAATGTCAGTATCAGTTCAATACTAGGTCACGAGGAAGAAAAGGTTCCAGTTAAGAAGATTATGACAA